>WNWK01005739.1:0-115502 GCA_009830355.1 Cherax destructor | reverse complement strand
TGTCACTACTGACTGCTCTTACTGAGTCACTACTGACTCACCTTACTGTGTCACTACTGACTGTTTACTGAGTCACTACTGACTCACTCTTACTGTGTCACTACTGACTCACTCTTACTGAGTCACTACTGACTCACTCTTACTGTGTCACTACTGACTCGCTCTTACTGAGTCACTACTGACTCGCTCTTACTGTGTCACTACTGACTCACTCTTACTGTGTCACTACTGACTCGCTCTTACTTTGTCACTACTGACTCGCTCTTACTGTGTCAGTACTGACTCGCTCTTACTGTGTCACTACTGACTCGCTCTTACTGTGTCACTACTGACTCGCTCTTACTGAGTCACTACTGACTCGCTCTTACTGTGTCACTACTGACTCACTCTTACTGTGTCACTACTGACTCGCTCTTACTGAGTCACTACTGACTCGTTTACTGTGTCACTACTGACTCACTCTTACTGAGTCACTACTGACTCACTCTTACTGTGTCACTACTGACTCCTCTTACTGTTCACTACTGACTCACTCTTACTGTGTCACTACTGACTCGCTCTTACTGAGTCACTACTGACTCGCTCTTACTGTGTCACTACTGACTCGCTCTTACTGTGTCACTACTGACTCGCTCTTACTGTGTCACTACTGACTCGCTCTTACTGAGTCACTACTGACTCGCTTCTGTCTACTGTGTCTTACTTCTACTGACTCGCTCTTACTGTGTCACTACTGACTCACTCTTACTGTGTCACTACTGACTCACTCTTACTGTGTCACTACTGACTCACTCTTACTGTGTCACTACTGACTCGCTCTTACTGTGTCACTACTGATCCTCTGTGTCTCTATGCTCTTACTGGTCACTCGACTGCTTTACTGTGTCACTACTGACTCGCTCTTACTGAGTCACTACTGACTCGCTCTTACTGTGTCACTACTGACTCGCTCTTACTGTGTCACTACTGACTCGCTCTTACTGAGTCACTACTGACTCGCTCTTACTGTGTCACTACTGACTCGCTCTTACTGAGTCACTACTGACTCGCTCTTACTGTGTCACTACTGACTCGCTCTTACTGTGTCACTACTGACTCGCTCTTACTGTGTCACTACTGACTCGCTCTTACTGTGTCACTACTGACTCGCTCTTACTGTGTCACTACTGACTCGCTCTTACTGTGTCACTACTGACTCGCTCTTACTGTGTCACTACTGACTCGCTTTTACTGTGTCACTACTGACTAACTCTTACTGTGTCCCTACTGACTCGCTCTTACTGTGTCACTACTGACTCGCTCTTACTGGTCACTACTGACTCGCTCTTACTGTGTCACTACTGACTCGCTCTTACTGAGTCACTACTGACTCGCTCTTACTGGTCACTACTGACTCGCTCTTACTGGTCACTACTGACTCGCTCTTACTGTGTCACTACTGACTCGCTCTTACTGGTCACTACTGACTCCTCTTACTGTGTCACTACTGACTCACTCTTACTGTGTCACTACTGACTCGCTCTTACTGAGTCACTACTGACTCGCTCTTACTGTGTCACTACTGACTCGCTCTTACTGGTCACTACTGACTCCTCTTACTGGTCACTACTGACTCGCTCTTACTGTGTCACTACTGACTCGTCTCTTACTGAGTCACTACTGACTCGCTCTTACTGTGTCACTACTGACTCGCTCTTACTGTGTCCTACTGACTCGCTCTTACTGAGTCACTACGACTCCTCTTACTGTGTCACTACTGACTCGCTCTTACTGGTCACTACTGACTCGCTCTTACTGGTCACTACTGACTCGCTCTTACTGTGTCACTACTGACTCGCTCTTACTGAGTCACTACTGACTCGCTCTTACTGTGTCACTACTGACTCGCTCTTACTGAGTCACTACTGACTCGCTCTTACTGTGTCACTACTGACTTCGTTCTTACTGAGTCACTTGATCCTATGACTCTGTCGCTCTTACTGGTCACTACTGACTCGCTCTTACTGTGTCACTACTGACTCGCTCTCTGGTACTACTGACTGTCTTACTGGTACTGACTGATCGCTCTTACTGTGTCACTACTGACTCGCTCTTACTGAGTCACTACTGACTCGCTCTTACTGTGTCACTACTGACTCGCTCTTACTGGTCACTACTGACTCGCTCTTACTGTGTCACTACTGACTCGCTCTTACTGGTCACTACTGACTCGCTCTTACTGTGTCACTACTGACTCGCTCTTACTGTGTCACTACTGACTCGCTCTTACTGAGTCACTACTGACTCGCTCTTACTGTGTCACTACTGACTCGCTCTTACTGGTCACTACTGACTCGCTCTTACTGTGTCACTACTGACTCGCTCTTACTGAGTCACTACTGACTCGCTCTTACTGTGTCACTACTGACTCGCTCTTACTGAGTCACTACTGACTCGCTCTTACTGTGTCACTACTGACTCGCTCTTACTGAGTCACTACTGACTCGCTCTTACTGTGTCACTACTGACTCGTCTTCTGGTCATACTGACTCGCTCTTACTGGTCACTACTGACTCGCTCTTACTGTGTCACTACTGACTCGCTCACTGAGTCACTACTGACTCGCTCTACTGTGTCACTACTGACTCGCTCTTACTGAGTCACTACTGACTCGCTCTTACTGTGTCACTACTGACTCGCTCTTACTGAGTCACTACTGACTCGCTCTTACTGTGTCACTCACTGACTCGCTCTTACTGAGTCACTACTGACTCGCTCTTACTGTGTCACTACTGACTCGCTCTTACTGTGTCACTACTGACTCGCTCTTACTGTGTAGGGGAACATAAAAGTCTTTGTAAGTGTTGCCAACCAATCAGCGAAGGAGCGCACAATCAGGGACGTCCGATTGGCTGTATCGGAGATTGCTAGCCAGCCAATAAGGAAGCGAAGAATCAGCTCTGAGTGATTGAAACATTGCTAGTCCAGCACTAAGTTCCCAGCAGTGTTGCTAGTCCAGCACTAAGTTCCCAGCAGTGCTGCTAGTCCAGCACTAAGTTCCCAGCAGTGTTGCTAGTTCAGCACTAAGTTCCCAGCAGTGCTGCTAGTCCAGCACTAAGTTCCCAGCAGTGTTGCTAGTTCAGCACTAAGTTCCCAGCAGTTTTGCTAGTTCAGCACTAAGTTCCCAGCAGTTTTGCTAGTTCAGCACTAAGTTCCCAGCAGTGTTACTAGTTCAGCACTAAGTTCCCAGCAGTGTTGCTAGTTCAGCACTAAGTTCCCAGCAGTTTTGCTAGTTCAGCACTAAGTTCCCAGCAGTGTTGCTAGTTCAGCACTAAGTTCCCATCAGTTTTGCTAGTTCAGCACTAAGTTCCCAGCAGTTTTGCTAGTCCAGCACTAAGTTCCCAGCAGTTTTGCTAGTCCAGCACTAAGTTCCCAGCAGTGTTGCTAGTTGAAAATTAGACACATGTGCAACATCTGGGTATCTTTATTGTAGACGTTTCGCCATCCAGTGGCTTTATTAATACAGATTCTAGGACAAAACTTGAAGACAGTAGAACTGTATACAAAAGATCAGTCCGTCACCAGTGATGCTCAGGTCCTCAAGCTGGAGGGTGTTCCAGGGGTCGACGCCCCCGAGGCCCACCAGTGATGCTCAGGTCCTCAAGCTGGAGGGTGTTCCAGGGGTCGACGCCCCCGAGGCCCGGTCCAGCAAAGGCGTTCCCTCTGATCGTATTTGCTTGGACCTTCTCCTCATTTCTGCAACATTGCAAGCTCCTGATGATGTGTTGATTGCAACACGAAAGGCCTAGAGCTATCATTGAACTCCTCAGTGGTTGTTTTGCATCTTGTATCGCTTGTTCGCGATATCTGCATAGCCATCAATATTATGACAGCTGACAATGTACTGAGAGAGCAACATCAAGGGTGACACAGCTGAGACTAAGATATCAACACAGCCTCTGTGACGGCTGAGATTGTTGCAGAATTCTGGCAGCGAACTCTCTTAATGGACGGCTATAGTCTTCATCTTGACACAAACGAGCGCTGTTAGTGTCAACAAGGGGAACTCTTCTTCTTCTCCGTTCTTTAAGTCTGTCTTAAAGGCAGCGCCCAGTTTTGCAGAGTGCTGGAGGCGCGGGAAAATAAATATATGAAGTTGTCAGTGGCAGGTTGAGAGTTGTACATGAATGGTATACACTGACGCCGGTATATAAGTGCCAGGCTTCCTGCCTGTTCTTCAGATTCTTCAAGAGTACGGTGCACTTCACCTACTCCAAGGCTGAGGGACTCATTACCTCATCTTTTGTTCATAACTCTACATTCTCCACATTATGTCCTTGTATTGATAAAGCCACTGGTTGGCGGAACCTTAATAAAGATACCCAGATGTTGGACAGGTGTGCATCAGGTTGAGAGTGCCGGTATATCTCCCAGTCATCTTCCCTTCCTAAACGACATAACTGGTCCCTCGACTTCAATTTTATTGACAAATGAGACACTTGTGCAACATTTGGGTATCTATATTCTGGAAACGTTTCGCCACGCAGTGGCTTCTTTAGTCCAATGCAGAGGAAGGTACAAGATGAGGAGTTTGAGTTAATCAGTTGGTCAGGATGGAGTCGACGCTGACTATAGGATGAGGAACTGCTCCAGGAGAGGCAACATCCAGTACACAGGTAACCTGCAGTATAGAAGTAACCTGCAGTATGGAGCTTCCTTAAAGACGTGAATGTGCTGTGTGAAGTAACAAAAGCTCCAGTTGTGGGTCATCATATGACTAAGACCCGCGTCAGGAAACACTTGTCCTGTTTCATGACAAACCTTACCTAACTTAACCTAACCTAACCTAACTTAACCTAACCTAACCTAACCAGCTGCTGCTCTGTTTTTTCCAGTGGGTGTCTGTTTATTTTTTGGGTCAATTGTTGTAGACTGGTCATTCTGTGTGTTAGACTTTACTCCTCTCCTATCTTCCCAGGTTCTATATATACCGGGTAGACTATTCAATAGTTGCTCGTTTTTTCATGTTTATTGTTTATTAACCGCCTGAGTGCTTTCCTGATATCTGTCCATAGTTGCACATCCTTGTTGCAGATTCAGAAACACCTATCTAGATAGATGTCATTTTTGGTTGCAGTGTTTATTCTTGAACATGTGACATGATGTTTTGAAAAGCAAAGGTTGCATGTGATTCTGGATTGTTTCCCAAGAGCCTTTTCACATGTGCCACAGGTATACTGTACTGCCATCCTGCCTGTATCCTATGTGCAACTGGGTACCACAAGAACCTGATTTTCACTTTACCTTTCTGCTCTGCACTCAGGTGTGGATGGTATGAGGTCAATGAATTACTACTACTACATATATTTAAGCTAAGTTAGAGACAGTAGTTAGCTTACTGTAGTAATTATACGTCCCATACATTAATTACGCCTTAGGCACCCCAGCCCGGCAGTCTGAGCGCCGGCGGGCTGAGCCGACGGAAGGTAGTCCCAGAAAACCTAGTAACCGAGACACAAATCCCCGGCCGTGTGCGGTAAATTACTAATCGTGTAACTTACGTACCAGCCGCGTGCAGGCACCCTCGGTAACACGAGCAGGCAGCTCTGACGGACTCACCAGGTATTTCTCAGGTGATTCCCGGCCTTCTACCTCCTCCGCGTAAGTATCAGAGACCTTGAATATTCATCTCTACTCTGTATACCCATGCGGGAATTGGCCACCCACAACCTGAGATTACCACCATAAGTTCCCATACACTGCCTATCGTTAGGAATACGGTCAGTATCCCATTGTTTGAAATTGGCGTGAAGTGTGCGGCAGGCTTCAGACGGGACTCACGGCTGAAACGAGGGACCGCTAACCTGACTCAGCTATGACCCAACGGACACACTGCCTTATTCCTCTCAGTACCCAGGACTGCCTTCCAGAAGGCAGGTCAAAGAATAACTCTGCAGGCAGTACCTACCAGTTTTCAAAGTAACGTTGGGACAAGTCACACAAAACAAGAATTCTTCCAAGATTGACCGCCATGGTTCACAGTAAGGGAGAATGTTTAATTTACATCTGAGGATGTGGTGAAATGGCTTTATTGGGGCAGGAAGGGCAACACACAGGCATGGAAACTCGCCTCTGGAATGAACAATTAACCTGCCTTCTTGTGGAAGCCATCAAACAATTATAACACCGGGCAAAGCAAGGATCAGGAGACCCTGTTAATGTGTGTTCCTTCAAGGATGTTTGACCCATGATGGTTAAGATTGATGAATGATGGTGTTAGTGGAGGATGGTGCTCCCTGGAGGATGGTGCTCTCTGGAGGATGGTGCTCCCTGGAGGATGGTGCTCTCTGGAGGATTATGCTCACTAGAGGATGGTACTTCCCGGAGGATGGTGCACCCTGGAGGATGGTGCTCCCTGGAGAATGATGCTCATTGGAGGATGGTACTTCCCTGGAGGATGGTGCTCATTGGAGGATGGTGCTCCCTGGAGGATGGTGCTCTCTGGAGGATGGTGCTCACTAGAGGATGGTACTTCCCGGAGGATGGTGCACCCTGGAGGATGGTGCTCCCTGGAGGATGATGCTCATTGGAGGATGGTACTTCCCTGGAGGATGGTGCTCATTGGAGGATGGTGCTCCCTGGAGGATGGTGCTCTCTGGAGGATGGTGCTCACTAGAGGATGGTACTTCCCGGAGGATGGTGCACCCTGGAGGATGGTGCTCCCTGGAGGATGATGCTCATTGGAGGATGGTACTTCCCTGGAGGATGGTGCTCACTGGAGGATGGTGCACCCTGGAGGATGGTACTTCCCGGAGGATGGTGCACCCTGGAGGATGGTGCTCACTGGAGGATGGTGCTCTCTAGAGGATGGTGCTCCCCGGATGATGGTGCTCCCTGGAGGATGATGCTCATTGGAGGATGGTACTTCCCGGAGGATGGTGCTCCCTGGAGGATGGTGCTCCCTGGAGGATGGTGCTCATTGGATGATGGTGCTCCCTGGAGGATGGTGCTCCCTGGAGGATGGTGCTCCCCGGAGGATGGTGCTCATTGGAGGATGGTGCTCCCTGGAGGATGGTACTTCCCGGAGGATGGTGCTCCCTGGAGGATGGTGCTCCCTGGAGGATGGTGCTCCCTGGAGGATGGTACTTGCCGGAGGATGGTGCATCCTGGAGGATGGTGCTCACTGGAGGATGGTGCTCCCTGGAGGATGGTGCTCACTGGAGGATGGTACTTCCCTGAAGGATGGTGCTCCCTGGAGGGTGGTGCTCACTGGAGGATGGCGCTCCCTAGAGGATGGTACTCCCTGGAGGATGGTACTCCCTGGAGGATGGTACTCCCTGGAGGATGGTGCACCCTGGAGAATGGTTGTCCCTGGAGGATGGTGCTACCTGGAGGATGGTCTCTGGAGGATGGTGCTCCCTGAGGATGGTACTTCCGAGGATGGTGCTCCTGGAGGATGGTGCTCCTGAGGATGGTCTCCCTGGAGGATGGTACTTCCGGAGGATGGTGCTCCTGGAGGATGGTGCTCATTGAGGATGGTGCTCCCGGAGGATGATGCCCCTGAGGATGGTACTTCCTGGAGGATGCTCCTGGAGGATGGTGCTCATTGGAGGATGGTGCTCCCTGGAGGATGGTGCTCTCTAGAGGATGGTGCTCTCTGGAGGATGATGCTCATTGGAGGATGGTACTTCCCGGAGGATGGTGCTCCCTGGAGGATGGTGCTCATTCTAGGATGGTGCTCCCTGGAGGATGATGCTCATTGGAGGATGGTACTTCCTGGAGGATGGTGATCCCTGGAGGATGGTGCTCATTGGAGGATGGTGCTCCCTTGAGGATGATGCTCATTGGAGGATGGTACTTCCCGGAGGATGGTGCTTATTGGAGGATGGTGCTCATTGGAGGATGGTGCTCCCTGGAGGATGGTGCTCACTGGAGGATGGTTCTTCCCGGAGGATGGTGCTCCCTGGAGGGTGGTGCTCACTGGAGGATGGCGCTCCCTGGAGGATGGTACTCCCTGGAGGATGGTACTCCCTGGAGGATGGTACTCCGTGGAGGATGGTGCACCCTGGAGAATGGTTCTCCCTGGAGGATGGTGCTACCTGCAGGATGGTAGGATGGTGCTCCCTGGAGGATAGTGCTCATTGGAGGATGGTGCTCCCTGGAGGATGGTGCTCTCTAGAGGATGGTGCTCTCTGGAGGATGATGCTCATTGGACGATGGTACTTCCCGGAGGATGGTGCTCCCTGGAGGATGGTGCTCATTGGAGGATGGTGCTCCCTGGAGGATGGTGCTCACTGGAGGATGGTGCTCCAGGATGGTCTCGAGGATGGTACTTCCCTGGAGGATGGTGCTCCTGGAGGATGGTGCTCCCTGGAGGATGGTGCTCCCTGGAGGATGGTGCTCCTGGAGGATGGTGCTCTGGAGGATGGTGCTCCTGGAGGATGGTGCTCCTGGAGGATGGTGCTCCCTAGAGGATGGTACTCCCTGGAGGATGGTGATCCTGGAGGATGGTGCTCCTGGAGGATGGTGCTCCCTGGAGGATGGTGCTCCTGGAGGATGGTGCTCCCTGGAGGATGGTACTCCCGGAGATGTGCTCCTGGAGATAGTGCTCACTGGAGGATGGTGCTCCCTGGAGGATGGTACTTCCCGAGGATGGTGCTCCTGGAGGATGGTGCTCACTGAGGATGGTGCTCCCTGGAGGATGTGCATTGGAGGATGGTACTTCCCGGAGGATGTGCATCCTGGAGGATGGTGCTCATTGGAGGATGGTGCTCCTGGAGGATGGTGCTCTCTGAGGATGGTGCTCCTGGAGGATGTCCCTATTGGAGGTTGGTACTTCCCGGAGGATGGTGATCATTGGAGGATGGTGCTCCCTGGAGGATAGTGATCCCTGGATGATGGTGCTCATTGGAGGTTGGTACTTCCCGGAGGATGGTGTTCCCTGGAGGATGGTGCTCATTGGAGGATGGTGCTCCCTGGAGGATGGTGATCCCTGGAGGATGGTGTTCCCTGGAGGATGGTGCTCCCTGGAGGATGATACTCTCTGGAGGATGGTGCTCCCTGGAGGCTGGTACTCCCTGAAGGATGGTACTTCTTGGAGGATGGTTCTCCATGGAGGATGGTGCTCCCTGGAGGATGGTCCTCCCTGGAGGTTGGTACTTACTGGATGATGGTGATACCTGGAGGATGGTGCTCCCTGGAGGATGGTGTTCCCTGGAGGATGGTCCTCCCTGGAGGTTGGTACTTACTGGAGGATGGTGATTCCTGGAGGATGGTGATTCCTGGAGGATGGTGATACCTGGAGGATGGTGATACCTGGAGGATGGTGATTCCTGGAGTATGGTGCTCCCTGGAGGATGGTGCTCCCTGGAGGATGGTGCTCCCTGGAGGATGGTGCTCCGTGGAGGATGGTGCTCCCTGGAGGATGGTGCTCCCTTGAGGATGGTGATACCTGGAGGATGGTGCTCCCTTGAGGATGGTGATACCTGTAGGATGGTGCTCCCTGGAGGATGGTGCTCCCTGCTCTGCCTCAACAGCAGTTGAGGCAGCGAATAAGTGTTGTGGTGGTGTGTGTGAGTCACAAATATCCTCTTGACTGTCAGCTCTGTGGCTGATAATTGTCCTCTTGACTGTCAGCTCTGTTTCTGACAATGTGCTCCTGACTGTCAGCTCTGTGGCTAACAAGTGTCTTCCTGACTGTCAGCTCTGTGGCTAACAAGTGTCTTCCTGACTGTCAGCTCTGTTACTAACAAGTGTCTTTCTGACTGTCAGCTCTGTTACTAACAAGTGTCTTCCTGACTGTCAGCTCTGTTACTAACAAGTGTCTTCCTGACTGTCAGTTCTGTGGCTGATAATTTGCCATTTTTTCAGGCAATTTTATCAAATTGCATTTTCTTAAGAAAATTTAAGAGAATTTAAAACAGATTATAAACGAGAAAAATAATTATTAAAAAATCGAGTTTTATGTCGTTTTAAAATTTAATGTTGACAAACTTTCCTGTTATCAGGAAACTGTTCTCAGATAAGAGGAGTAAGCCTCTTCAGTTTAGCCTTAAAGCTGGTGTCTTTCTTAATGGAGGGATTAAATTAGATTTGTTCTGTGTGTGTGTGTGTCATATGTCATTAAATAAATCTAAATATTAGTATCCGTATGATGACTAGTCAGTGACTTTTCTGATTTGCTACAGATATTCTATGCTGATATTTACCATCATTACAAACTTATGCCACCGCACTCTGCACTATTCCAACCACCTGCCTTGAGGTAGATGGGGGGCTGGGGTTATGCAATACGGAGATAACTTTCTTAGGTCAGGCAGTGACCGAATTTCGTATAGTTGTGTCTACGGCGCCTCTGCTCCTCACTGTGCGTCTCTCACTCCAGAAAGTTGTGTAGATTAGGGGTCAGCCTCAGGTGTCAGCTCTAGAGAGTCAGCCCCAGGGGTCAACCCCAGGGGTCAGCCCCAGGGACCAACCCCAGGGATCAGCCCCAGGTATTCAGGAGCTACCCTCCTGACACTCCTCTCTGGATATGAAGGATTATTTTCTGCCTGTGTGTGGCATCCAATTACCAAGGTATCGACTCTCCCTCCCTCCCATCCTCTCTCCTTTCTTCCTTTCTTCCTTTCTTTCTTCCTTCCCTTCCCTCCCTCCTTCCGTCTCTCCCTTCATCATACTCAAGAAGCCATGCCTCAGGCCGGGCAGTATAAGCAGGAGAACCCTTGACACCAGGCACTGGTATGACACAGGTATGATGAAAACACTCTCACTGTCTCTCTCTCGTGTGTGTGTGTGTGTGTGTACTCATCGAGTTGTTTTTGGGAAGTCGAGTCTCAGCTCCTGGTCCTGCCTTGTAAACCACTGTTGGTTTCTGTCCTCCTGGGCTGTGTCGTACCTACTCTTGAAACACTGAGTTGCTTCCTTCAGTTATTCACAACACTGAACTAAAAAAGGTGTTTCCTAACACGCATGTGGTTCATCTGTGTCTTTAGTTTCCGTCTATGACCTCTCGTCTCTATGCCTCTCATTTCAAAATGTGTTCCTGTCTACTCTGTCAAAGCCTCTGAGTATCTTGCATGTCGCAGTCATGTCTCCCCTATTCCTTCTTCTAATGTCGTCAGGTTCAGTTCCTTTAGACTCTTTTCATAAGTCAATCCTCTCAGCTATGGGACTAGTCTTGTTACAAAATCAGGGACCTTTTCTTGTTTTTGTATATGCTTCATGAGGTGTTTTTGTATATGCTTCATGCTGGTACTGCGTACTCCATGAGGGACTTTACATATGTAGTGTAGAGGGTCCTACAGATTCTTTTTTGACATTTCTGAGAGTAATTCTAAGATTATTTATCTTCGCATATACTACAGATGTTATTAGAATTATGTGAACCTCTGGTGATATGTTGGGTGTGATGTTCAATCCAAGATCTTTCTCCGTGAGCGATATTTGTAATTTCTCACCTCTCAATCTGTATTTCGTCTCTGGTCACCTCTCCGTCCATCTCCTATTTTCATGACCTTGCACTTGCCGGGGTTAAACTCCAGTAATAACTTGTCTGACAATTCTTAAAGTTTGTTCAAATCTACCTGTAACTTCTTTCTATTGTCTTCAGTTTGTATTATTCTCATTAGCTTTGCATCATTAGTAAACAAAGGATCATATGATCCAATCCACTCTGGCAGGTCATTTACATATACTAAGAATAATAAAAGTCTTAGAACTGACCCTTGGGGTACCCCACTTATTACACTTTCTCATCCTGAAACATCTACGATCACCTCAGTCTTCTGTTCGGTAGTTATTCTTTGATCCACTGTAGGACTTCATGTCGTACTCCTGAGTGTTCCAACTTGTGAATCAATCTCTGGTAAGGTACAGTGTCAAATGCTTTCCTACAGTCCAAGAATATGTAGTCAACTCATCCTTGTTCTTCTTGCTTGAGTTCCACTATTCTGTCTTAGAACTCCAGTAGGTTTGTGAGGCAAGACTCACCTTCCCTAAATCCCTGCTGACTTACTGTAATAGTTCTAACTCTCTACATGGTCAACCACGCTTTTCCTGATTATTTTTTTCCAGTACTTTGGACAGCATACATGTCAGTGATATACTGACCCATAATTCAGTGTCTCTTGTCTCTCCCTCTGCTTGTATACTGGGATCACGTTTGAAGTTTCCAGCTCTCTAGTGTTTTTCCAGTGACATGTTGTAGATCATTGCTATAGGTTTTCACAGTTATTCTGCTTCTTCTTTCAGTATCCATAGCCATATGGTGTCAGGCTCCAGGCCTGACTCTTTTAGTAGATTCATTACTGCTTCCTTTGATACACGAAGTCTATCCAATATATGCTAATTAGCCCTTTCAACCCTCCATTCTTGCAGCATCCTTGTTTTCTAAGTGAATACCTCCTTAAATATTCTTGCAAACTTTTCCATTGTCTTCTGTGAGTTCCTTTCTCTCCCAGTCTTCACCATTATTACTTGGTCTTTCACAGTTATCTTCTTCTTTATGTGACTGTAGAAGTTTTGACTCTGATTTGATCTTTGCTGTTGTGTCATTCTCAAACTGACCTTCACCTTCTCTTATTTACATATTTATTCCTCGCTGCTCTGCTTGTCTTCCTGTTCTTTGCCATCATCTGTGTTCTATACCTTTCTATTCTCTTATGCACATTCAGCCTCTCTGCAGCTTTTATTAAACCAAGGTCTCTCTCTCTCTCTCTCTCTCTCTATCTTGACGTCTGACACCTCCTGTTGGGCGCCAAGCAGTCACTTTCTGGCGAGGTCCTCCATCGTCTCATGGCTTGTCTGTAAAGTCAGTTCCCTTCTCACTGGATTCCATTTAGAAAGTCTTTCATCCCGGTACAGTCCCTTATTCTATAATCTGTATGGCTTGTGAACCAGGCTGCCCAGCTTATGTGGCATTCGTGGCTGAGTAGATAAGAGCGCTGCCTGGGAATCTTGACCGTCCCCAGTAGCAGTATCGAGTCCTGCTGACTGCGATCTTACTCTGTATATACCTGCTTGTTTCTGCGTTGTCTGCACTCTGAAGGAGGAGTGTTAATGTTGCAGTTTTATAACTGTAGTGTAAAGCACCCCTCTGGCAAGACAGTGCTGGAGTGAATGATGATGAAAGTTTTTATTTTTCGGGCCACCCTGCCTTGGTGGGAATCGACCGATGTGTTAATATATATATATATATATATATATATATATATATATATATATATATATATATATATATATATATATATATATATATATATATATATTATCATCATCATTCACTCCATCACTGTCTTGCCAGAGGGTGCTTTACACTACAGTTATAAAACTGATATATAATATATTTTATATATATATATATATATATATATATATATATATATATATATATATATATATATATATATATATATATATATATATATATTTGTGTGTGTGTGTGTGTGTGTGTGCGTGTGTGTGTGTGTGTGTCATTTTTTCTAGAAATTATATAGTGGCCCTGTTGTTCTCATAATACTCCTGCTTTGGTATCATATTGTTCTGTGTGGGATAACCTGATGAATAGTGACCTAGTGAACAGTGACTTCGTGAATGGTGACCTGGTGAACAGTGACCTCGTGAATAGTGACCTGGTGAACAGTGACCTGGTGAAAGGTGCACATATTGCCAACTGCTGCTGAATTAATATTCAAATAATTTAATAAAATGCTCAGAGTTGATGTGTGCGTCCACACTGAACACCTGACACTGTCACTGATTACTGGCACGCTAGGCACCCTGTGTGCTGGTGGTAGTGGCACCCTGTGTGCTGGTGGTGGTGGCACCCTGCATGGTGGTGGGTGGTGGTGGTACCCTGCATGTTGGTGGTGGTGGCACTCTGCATGGTGGTGGTGGCACCCTGCAAGGTGGTGGCACCCTGCATGGTGGTGGTGGCGGCACTCTGCATGGTGGTGGTGGCACCCTGCATGGTGGTGGTGGCACCCTGCATGGTGGTGGAAGTGGCACCCTGCATGTTGGTGGTAGTGGCACCCTGCAAGGTGGTTGTGGTGGCACTCTGCATGGTGGTAGTGGCGGCACCCTGCATGGTGGTGGCACCTTGTATGGTGATGGTGGCACCCTGCATGGTGGTGGTAGTGGCACTCTGCATGGTGATGGTGGTGGCACCCTGCATGATGGTGGTGGTGGCACTCTGCATGGTGGTGGTGGCACCCTACATGCTGCTGCTGCTGGTGGTGGCACTCTGTATGGTGGTGGTGGTACCCTACATGCTGCTGATGGTGGTGGCACTCTGCATGGTGGTGGCACTCTGCATGCTGTTGGTGGTGGTGGCACTCTGCATGGTGGTGGTGGCACCCTACATGCTGCTGCTGGTGGTGGCACTCTGCATGGTGGTGGCACCCTACATGCTGGTTTTGGTGGCACTCTGGATGGTGGTTGTGGCACCCTACATGCTGGTGGTGGTCGCATCCTGCATGGTGGTGGTGGTGGCACTCTGCATGGTGGTGGTGGCACCCTACATGCTGCTGCTGGTGGTGGCACTCTGCATGGTGGTGGCACCCTACATGCTGGTGGTGGTGGTGGCACTGGTATTAGCACCATCATAAAGGGTGCCACATTACAAGGTTCTGCAAGTGGTATACAAACCCTGGAGAAACAACCTGAAGGTCGTCTACCAACCTCTTAATGAAGGTCGTCTACCAACCTCTTAATGAAGGTCGTTTACCAACCTCTTAATGAAGGTCGTCTACCAACCTCTTAATGAAGGTCGTCTACCAACTTCTTAATGAAGGTCGTCTACCAACCTCTTAATGAAGGTCGTCTACCAACCTCTTAATGAAGGTCGTCTACCAACCTCTTAATGAAGGTCGTCTACCAACCTCTTAATGAAGGTCGTCTACCAACCTCTTAATGAAGGTCGTCTACCAACCTCTTAATGAAGGTCGTCTACCAACCTCTTAATGAAGGTCGTCTACCAACCTCTTAATGAAGGTCGTTTACACACAGTGTGATGGTAGGCACCAGGTTGGTGCAACGACCCACACAGACTCAAGTGGCTGAGACACACTAAACACAGTTTTAAGAGTGGGTATGACAAGCTCCTGCGTTGCAACCTGGACTAACGTCAACGTACTTATTGTATAGTTTAGATTCAGTCAGGTTTGGCTGAGTCAGCATCACCTCAGTTAACCAGTGAATAAGAATTACTTAAAAAAAACGTTTACAGTCTAGTATTCAACTACTCTACAAGGGCCGAGTCATAGCTCCTGGACCCGGCTCCATATATGCACATGGTATCACAACAAGAAACCAGTAAATGTGATCTACGACAATTAATTTGGAGGCGGGGCCAGGAGCCAGGACAGGCAGACAAGTACAACAAGGTAACCGCACACGTGCGCACGCAACTCCCCCCCCCCACAATGATAGAGCAAGACTGAGCAACAATTATGAAGATTACCAGGTGTGATACATGCTTGTTGACGCCACCCGGGAACCAGGGGAAGGTGAGTGGGAAGGGTGAGTGGGGAGGGTGAGTGAGGAGGATGAGTGGGGAAGATGAGTGGAGAGGGTGAGTGGGGAGGGTGAGTGGAGAGGGTGAGTGGGGAGGGTGAGTGGAGAGGGTGAGTGGGGAGGGTGAGTGGAGAGGGTGAGTGGGGAGGGTGAGTGGAGAGGGTGAGTGGGGAGGGTGAGTGGAGAGGGTGAGTGGAGAGGGTGAGTGGGAGGGTGAGTGGAGAGGGTGAGTGGGGAGGGTGAGTGGGGAGGGTGAGTGGAGAGGGTGAGTGGGGAGGGTGAGTGGAGAGGGTGAGTGGGGAGGGTGAGTGGAGAGGGTGAGTGGGGAGGGTGAGTAGGGAGGGTGAGTGGAGAGGGTGAGTGGGGAGGGTGAGTAGGGAGGGTGAGTGGGGAGGGTGAGTGAGAAGGATGAGTGGGGAGGATGAGTGGGGAGGGTGAGTGGGGAAGATGAGTGGAGAGGGTGAGTGGGGAGGGTGAGTGGAGAGGGTGAGTGGAGAGGGTGAGTGGAGAGGGTGAGTGGGGAGGGTGAGTAGGGAGGGTGAGTGGAGAGGGTGAGTGGGGAGGGTGAGTAGGGAGGGTGAGTGGGGAGGGTGAATGAGAAAGATGAGTGGGGAGGATGAGTGGGGAGGGTGAGTGGGGAGGATGAGTGGGGAGGATGAGTGGGGAGGATGAGTGGAGAGGGTGAGGTGGGAGGGTGAGTGGGGAGGGTGAGTGGGGAGGGTGAGTGGGGAGGGTGAGTGAGGAGGATGAGTGGGGAAGATGAGTGGAGAGGGTGAGTGAGAAGGATGAGTGGGGAGGATGAGTGGGGAGGGTGAGTGGGGAGGATGAGTGGGAGGATGAGTGGGGAGGATGAGTGGAGAGGGTGAGGTGGGAGGGTGAGTGGGGAGGGTGAGTGGGGAGGTGAGTGGGAGGGTGAGTGGAGAGGGTGAGTGGAGAGGGTGAGTGGGGAGGGTGAGTAGGGAGGGTGAGTGGGGAGGGTGAGTGGAGAGGGTGAGTGGGGTGGGTGAGTGGGGAGGGAGAGTGAGTATAGATCAAGCATGAAAGGGCAGGGAGGGTGGGGGAGGTGGAAGGTGAGCAGAGGGCCGGGGGCATGGATCAGGGGGGCAGGAGAGCGGGGTGCAGTGGGGCAGGGGCATGGATCAAGGAGGGCAGAAGGGCTGGGGTGAAGGGGGCAGGGGCATGGATCAGGGGCAGGAGGGTAGAGTGCTGGGAGGCAGGGGCAGGAAGGCTGAGGTGCAGGGGGCAGGAAGGTTGGGATGTAGGGGGCAGGGGCAGGGGGCAGGAAGGTTGGGATGAAGGGGGCAGGGGGCAGGAAGGTTGGGGTGAAGGGGGCAGGGGCAGGAAGGTTGGGGTGAAGGGGCAGGGGGCAGGAAGGTTGGGGTGAAGGGGCAGGAAGGTTGGGGTGAAGGGGGCAGGGGCAGGAAGGTTGGGGTGAAGGGGGGCAGGGGGCAGGAAGGATGGGGTGAAGGGGGGCAGGGGGCAGGAAGGCAGGAAGGGATGACTCAACAATTATCGACAAACGAGAACAGTGACCTGCCATGTATGTGTGAACCTCCTGTGTTCATCACCAACCCCACTACTTAACTCATCATCAACCACACTACTAAACTCATCATCAACCACACTACTAAACTCATTATCAACCACACTACTAAACTCATCATCAACCACACTACTAAACTCATCACCAACCACACTACTAAACTCATCATCAACCACACTACTAAACTCATCATCAACCACACTACTAAACTCATCATCAACCACACTACTAAACTCATCATCAACCACACTACTAAACTCATCACCAACCACACTACTTAACTCATCACCAACCACACTACTAAACTCATCATCAACCACACTACTAAACTCATCATCAACCACACTACTAAACTCATCACCAACCACACTACTAAACTCATCATCAACCACACTACTAAACTCATCACCAACCACACTACTAAACTCATCATCAACCACACTACTAATCTCATCACCAACCACACTACTAAATTCATCACCAACCACACTACTTAACTCATCACCAACCACACTACTTAACTCATCACCAACCACACTACTAAACTCATCACCAACCACACTACTTAACTCATCATCAACCACACTACTAAACTCATCACCAACCACACTACTAAACTCAGCACCAACCACACTACTTAACTCATCACCAACCACACTACTTAACTCATCACCAACCACACTACTAAACTCATCACCAACCACACTACTTAACTCATCATCAACCACACTACTAAACTCATCATCAACCACACTACTAAACTCATCACAACCACTACTAAACTCATCACCAACCACACTACTAAACTCATCATCAACCACACTACTAAACTCATCATCAACCACACTACTAAACTCATCATCAACCACACTACTAAACTCATCATCAACCACACTACTAAACTCATCATCAACCACACTACTAAACTCATCACCAACCACACTACTAAACTCATCATCAACCACACTACTAAACTCATCACCAACCACACTACTAAACTCATCACCAACCACACTACTAAACTCATCACCAACCACACTACTAAACTCATCATCAACCACACTACTAAACTCATCATCAACCACACTACTAAACTCATCATCAACCACACTACTAAACTCATCACCAACCACACTACTAAACTCATCATCAACCACACTACTTTACTCATCACTAACCACACTAAACTCATCACCAACCACAATACTAAACTCATCATCAACCACACTACTAAACTCATCATCAACCACACTACTTAACTCATCACCAACCACACTACTTAACTCATCACCAACCACACTACTAAACTCATCACCAACCACACTACTAAACTCATCACCAACCACACTACTAAACTCATCACCAACCACACTACTAAACTCATCATCAACCACACTACTTAACTCATCACCAACCACAATACTAAACTCATCACCAACCACAATACTAAACTCATCACCAACCACAATACTAAACTCATCACCAACCACAATACTAAACTCATCATCAACCACACTACTTAACTCATCACCAACCACAATACTAAACTCATCACCAACCACAATACTAAACTCATCACCAACCACACTACTTAACTCATCACCAACCACAATACTAAACTCATCACCAACCACAATACTAAACTCATCACCAACCACAATACTAAACTCATCAATAACCACAATACTAAACTCATCACCAACCACAATACTAAACTCATCACCAACCATAATACTAAACTCATCACCAACCATAATACTAAACTCATCACCAACCACAATACTAAACTCATCACCAACCACACTACTTAACTCATCACCAACCACACTACTAAACTCATCATCAACCACACTACTAAACTCATCACCAACCACACTACTAAACTCATCATCAACCACACTACTAAACTCATCACCAACCACACTACTAAACTCATCATCAACCACACTACTAAACTCATCACCAACCACACTACTAAACTCATCACCAACCACACTACTAAACTCATCATCAACCACACTACTAAACTCATCACCAACCACACTACTAAACTCATCATCAACCACACTACTAAACTCATCACCAACCACACTACTAAACTCATCACCAACCACACTACTAAACTCATCACCAACCACACTACTAAACTCATCACCAACCACACTACTAAACTCATCACCAGCCACACTACTGAATGTGTGTGGGCCAGCGTTAGGCCAGCAGCAACAACCTGACTGACAAGCCTGGTCAGGGCCGCTCTCCGGAAGCAGAAAAGAAACTCTCGAAATCCATCAAGGGTATATCAAGGATATATAAACCCTCGGTACAAGTCACAGGTACAACACACACACATGTATTTCTTAATACTCTGATCTTTCTGTATCGTAGAAGAGCAAAATTCTCACCGTTGAACATTATCTGTTAATCAACGGAAGACTGTTGGTGTCTGACGGTCGCCTTCCACTGTATCATTTCAACTGTATCTTACATGATTATCATGGCTGCCTCTACACAAGATGACCTCAAGTTATGCTTGGTGTTTATGTCTGCTGTGAGGCTGAGAAACAGTTTGGTTGCTGTTAATGTCTGCTGTGAGGCTGAGAAACAGTTTGGTTTGTGTTTATGTCTGCTGTGAGGCTGAGAAACAGTTTCGTTGCTGTTAATGTCTGCTGTGAGGCTGAGAAACAGTTTCATTGCTGTTAATGTCTGCTTTGAGGCTGAGAAACAGTTTGGTTGGTGTTTATGTCTGCTGTGAGGCTGAGAAACAGTTTGGTTGCTGTTAATGTCTGCTGTGAGGCTGAGAAACAGTTTCGTTGCTGTTAATGTCTGCTTTGAGGCTGAGAAACAGTTTGGTTGGTGTTTATGTCTGCTGTGAGGCTGATAAACAGTTTGGTTGCTGTTAATGTCTGCTGTGAGGCTGAGAAACAGTTTGGTTGGTGTTTATGTCTGCTGTGAGGCTGAGAAACAGTTTGGTTGGTGTTTATGTCTGCTGTGAGGCTCAGGAACAGCAATGGGTTTTCGTGTCTGCTGTGAGGATAAGAATCAGTAAAGGTTTACTGCGTCTGCTGTGAGAATGAGGAACAATAAAGGCAGAAAAGAGCTGTAAAATCATTCACTCATGCTGCTTTACTGCTCTCTTATAACCATAATAAGAGGAAGGACATTACATTACGCAGGTGACCTTCTTAATACACTAACACACTGTTAAGTATCACCTCTCTTAATACACTCACACACTGTTATGTATCACCTCTCTTAATACACTCACACACTGTCATGTATCACCTCTCTTAATACACTCACACACTGTGTTATGTATCACCTCTCTTAATACACTCACACACTGTTATGTATCACCTCTCTTAATACACTCACACACTGTTATGTATCACCTCTCTTAATACACTCACACACTGTTATGTATCACCTCTCTTAATACACTCACACACTGATATGTATCACCTATGTATCAGTGGTCAGTGGTCACGAGTGGTCGCAGTCCCTGAGTGCTTTGGGAATTAGTGTGAGGGTTAATCATGGCTAGCTGCTGCAGTGTTTTAAAACGTGAGGTTGGAGTGCTGAAGGAGGAGGTCCTGCTTCTCCAGGAGGAATTTAGGAGGCTGAAGGTTCACCTCAATGGTTTTGGAAGAGAGGGTGAGGTGGCTGCAGTTCTGGAGGGGAATAGGGATACCAGTAGTGAGGTGCAGTCTGCCACTCCCTGCGAGGAGGGTGAAGGGGGGGAGGAAGAAAAGGCTACCAGGAGTGAGGTGCAGTCCAGCACCTGCTACAAATGGCGAGTGGTTCCCAGTAAAGGCAGGAACATCAAAATAAGGAAAGTTAAGAGAGAAGACTTGAAGGTAGGAAATCGCTTCTCTGTTCTTCAGGATGAGTGTACTCCAGTGGCCAGTGAAGGTAAAGGTACTACTTCCCCAAGTGAAGGTAAAGGTACTACTTCCCCAAGTGAAGGTAAAGGTACTACTTCCCCAAGTGAAGGTAAAGGTACTACTTCCCCTGCTAATAGAGGTAAGCGAATTCTTGTAGTAGGTGACTCACAGGTAAGATATATGGACCGTGTTTTCTGTAATAGGAATAAAAGGTGAGAGAGGGTGTGCTTCCTGGAGCTGGTGTTGGAGACATAGTCAACAGGTTGGATAATATCATGTCAGGTAATGGGAACAAGCCCATTATCTGTCTCAGTGCTGGTGGAAATGATATTGGGAAGGGTAGGAGAGAAGAGCTGCTAGATAAGTACAGGTCAGCTATAGAGCTAATTAAGTCCAAGGGAGGGGTCCCAATCATATGTAGCATCTTGCCTAGAAGGGGAGTGGGAAATGAATGGTTGTCTAGGGCAATTGGTGCAAATTGCTGGCTAGACAGATACTGCAAGGAACTTGCAATCCCATTCATTGACAACTGGGACAACTTTTATGGCAAACATGATATGTATGCAAGGGATGGGGTACATCTCTCTGGTGCAGGGGT
The DNA here is from genome assembly GCA_009830355.1 of Cherax destructor. Classification (NCBI taxonomy): domain Eukaryota; kingdom Metazoa; phylum Arthropoda; class Malacostraca; order Decapoda; family Parastacidae; genus Cherax; species Cherax destructor. The sequence goes on along the minus strand of WNWK01005739.1, from coordinate 93,988 downwards.
GGAAGCACTTGCCAACTCGATCGAGAGGGCCATTGCTGACATGCCTAGGATTTTAAACTGATAGAAGATAGAGGTATGGGTGTGTGTGGAAACAGTCAGTTAGCAACACTAGGGCTGAAAACAGTATGTGTATAAAGAAATTCATCATAAAGTTACAAATAAATACAATGGATCAGGTCAGCAAACAAAGGAAGACAGCAGAGGAAACAAGGGACTAGCTCCTTAAGGTTTACTATACTAATAGCCGGAGTTTAAGAAATAAGATAGATGAGTTAAGATTAATTGCAAGTGCAGGAAACATAGATATTATTGCTATAACAGAGACCTGGCTCAATCTGAAAGATAGAGAGTTGCCTTCTGAATGTCACATACAAGGCTATAAATTATTCCACACTGATAGGGTCAACAGGAAGGGTGGTGGAGTACGATGTATGTCAGAGACAATTTAAATTGTTGTGTTAGACAAGATATAAAATTAGAAGCGTCAGCCACTGAATCTGTTTGGTTACAGCTTCTTGAGGGCCGTGTAAAACTTATCTTGGGTGTGATTTACAGGCCCCCAAATCTTGATAGGGAGTGCAGTAAACTTCTATGGGATGAAATTCGTAAGGCATCTACATATGAAAATGTTGTGCTAATGGGAGATTTCAACTTTAGACAAATTGACTGGAGCAATTTGACAGGAAATTTAGAGTCAAGTGACTTTCTTGATACGATTCAGGATTGTTTTTGAAACAGTTGGTGACAGAACCAACTAGAGGAAATAACCTGCTAGACTTGGTTCTTGCCAGCAGGGAATCGCTAGTTAATAATCTTGAGGTTAATGATGAGCTTGGGGAAAGTGATCACAAATCACTCAGTTTTAATATATCATGGAATTACCCTAATAATGACAATCAAGTCTCTGTCCCTGACTTCCGCCTAGCTGATTTTGTAGGACTGAAAAATTACCTGGGTAGGCTGAACTGGAATGACCTGACAGTGGGTCAGGTAGGTGGTGATTGCCAATATGACGTTTTCCAGAGAATAGTTCTAGCTGCTCAGACAACTTATGTTCCTAATAGGAAATCAGATCAAACAAAAATGATCCTAAATGGATGAACAATAGATTAAAACATCTCATTGGTCAAAGAGAGGCATATATAGGCGAATCAAAAGAGGAGAGGGGCAATTAAGTAATCAATATATTCAGTTAAAGAGAGAAATAAAAAAGGAATAAGAAAAGCAAAAAGAGACTATGAGGTTAAAGTTGCAAGAGAATCGAAGACTAACCCAAAGGATTTTTCAGGTATACAGAAGTAAGATTAGGGACAAGATAGGCCCACTCAAAAGTTACTCAGGTCAGCTCACCGTCAGTGATAAGGAAATGTGTAGAATTTTTAACACTTACTTCCTCTCAGTTTTTACACAGGAAGATACCAGCGATATTCCAGAAATAATAAATTATGTAGAACAGGATGATAGTAAACTATGCATGATTAGGGTCACAAGTGACATGGTCCTTAGACAAATAGATAAATTAAAACCTAACAAATCCCCAGGCCCTGATGAACTGTATGCAAGGGTTCTAAAGGAATGTAAGAGGAGCTTAGCAAACCTATGGCTAATCTTTTCAACATATCACTGCAAACTGGCATGGTGCCAGATAAGTGGAAAATTGCAAATGTAATACCTATTTTCAAAGCAGGAGACAGGTCCTTAGCTTCGAACTATAGACCAATAAGCCTAACCTCCATAGTGGGAAAATTTATGGAATCAATAATAGCCGAGGCAATTCGTAGCCATCTTGAAAAGCATAAATTAATCAATGAATCTCAGCACGGTTTTACAAATTTAATAACTTTTTTCACTAAGGTATTTGAGGAGGTAGATCATGGTAATGAATATGATGTTGTGTATATGGACTTCAGTAAGGCTTTTGATAGAGTCCCACATCAGAGACTATTGAGGAAAATTAAGGCACACGGAATAGGAGGAGAAATTTTTTCCTGGATAGAGGCATGGTTGACAAATAGGCAGCAGAAAGTTTGCATAAATGGGGAGAAATCAGAGTGGGGAAGTGTCACAAGCGGTGTTCCACAGGGGTCAGTATTGGGCCCCTTGTTGTTCACAATCTACATAAACGACATAGATGAGGGAATAAATAGCGACATAAGCAAGTTTGCCGATGACACCAAAATAGGCCGTCCAATTCTTTCAAATGAGGACATTAGAGCACTCCAGGAAGATTTGAATAGACTGATGCAGTGGTCGGAGAAGTGGCAGATGCAGTTTAATATAGATAAATGCAAAGTTCTAAATATTGGACAGGACAATAACCATGCCACATATAAACTAAATAATGTAGATCTTAATACTACTGATTGCGAAAAGGATTTAGGAGTTCTGGTTAGCAGTAATCTAAAACCTAGACAGCAGTGCATAAGTGTTCGCAATAAAGCAAACAGAATCCTTGGCTTCATATCAAGAAGCATAAATAATAGGAGTCCTCAGGTTGTTCTTCAACTCTATATATCCTTAATTAGGCCTCATCTAGATTATGCTGCACAGTTTTGGTCACCGTATTACAGAATGGATATAAATGCTCTGGAAAACGTACAAAGGAGGATGACTAAGTTGATTCCATGTATCAGAAATCTTCCCTATGAGGATAGACTGAGGGCCCTGAATCTGCACTCTCTAGAAAGGCGTAGAATTAGGGGGGATATGATTGAGGTGTATAAATGGAAAACAGGAATAAATAAAGGGGATGTAAATAGCGTGCTAAAAATATCTAGTATTGACAGGACTCGCAGCAATGGCTTTAAGTTGGATAAATTCAGATTCAGGAAGGATATAGGAAAGCATTGGTTTGGTAATAGAGTTGTCGATGAATGGAACAAACTCCCGAGTACAGTTATAGAGGCTAAAACGTTGTGTAGTTTTAAAAATAGGCTAGATAAATATATGAGTGGGTGCGGGTGGGTGTGAGTTGTACCTGACTAGTTTGTGCTACTAGGTCAGATGCCGTGCTCCTTCCTTAAGTGAATGTAACCTGACCTGGCTGGGTCGGAGGCATTGGCTTAAGCCGTTGGAGATTTGGACCTGCCTCGCATGGGCCAGTAGGCCTGCTGCAGTGTTCCTTCTTTCTTATGTTCTTATGTTCTTAATACACTCACACACTGTGTTATGTATCATCTCTCTTAATACACTCACACACTGTTATGTATCACCTCTCTTAATACACTCACACACTGTGTTATGTATCACCTCTCTTAATACACTCACACACTGTTATGTATCACCTCTCTTAATACACTCACACACTGTTATGTATCACCTCTCTTAATACACTCACACACTGTTATGTATCACCTCTCTTAATACACTCACACACTGTGTTATGTATCACCTCTCTTAATACACTCACACACTGTTATGTATCACCTCTCTTAATACACTCACACACTGTTATGTATCACCTCTCTTAATACACTCACACACTGTTATGTATCACCTCTCTTAATACACTCACACACTGTGTTATGTATCACCTCTCTTAATGCACTCACACACTGTTATGTATCACCTCTCTTAATACACTCACACACTGTGTTATGTATCACCTCTCTTAATACACTCACACACTGTTATGTATCACCTCTCTTATTACACTCACACACTGTTATGTATCACCTCTCTTAATACACTCACACACTGTTATGTATCACCACTCTTAATACACTCACACACTGTTATGTATCACCTCTCTTAATACACTCACACACTGTGTTATGTATCATCTCTCTTAATACACTGACACACTGTGTTATGTATCATCTCTTTTAATACACTCACTGTGTTATGTATCACCTCTCTTAATACACTCACACACTGTGTTATGTATCACCTCTCTTAATACACTCACACACTGTTATGTATCACCTCTCTTAATACACTCACACACTGTGTTATGTATCACCTCTCTTAATACACTCACACACTATTATGTATCACCTCTCTTAATACACTCACACACTGTGTTATGTATCACCTCTCTTAATACACTCACACACTGTTATGTATCACCTCTCTTAATACACTCACACACTGTTATGTATCACCTCTCTTAATACACTCACACACTGTTATGTATCACCTCTCTTAATACACTCACACACTGTGTTATGTATCATCTCTCTTAATACACTCACACACTGTTATGTATCACCTCTCTTAATACACTCACACACTGTGTTATGTATCACCTCTCTTAATACACTCACACACTGTTATGTATCACCTCTCTTAATACACTCACACACTGTTATGTATCACCTCTCTTAATACACTCACACACTGTTATGTATCACCTCTCTTAATACACTCACACACTGTGTTATGTATCACCTCTCTTAATGCACTCACACACTGTTATGTATCACCTCTCTTAATACACTCACACACTGTGTTATGTATCACCTCTCTTAATACACTCACACACTGTTATGTATCACCTCTCTTAATACACTCACACACTGTTATGTATCACCTCTCTTAATACACTCACACACTGTTATGTATCACCACTCTTAATACACTCACACACTGTTATGTATCACCTCTCTTAATACACTCACACACTGTGTTATGTATCATCTCTCTTAATACACTGACACACTGTGTTATGTATCATCTCTTTTAATACACTCACTGTGTTATGTATCACCTCTCTTAATACACTCACACACTGTGTTATGTATCACCTCTCTTAATACACTCACACACTGTTATGTATCACCTCTCTTAATACACTCACACACTGTGTTATGTATCACCTCTCTTAATACACTCACACACTGTTATGTATCACCTCTCTTAATACACTCACACACTGTGTTATGTATCACCTCTCTTAATACACTCACACACTGTTATGTATCACCTCTCTTAATACACTCACACACTGTGTTACGTATCACCTCTCTTAATACACTCACACACTGTGTTATGTATCACCTCTGTTAATCTGCTAAAAATTTGGACCCCCACTTTAATACATGACTGCTAAACCTTTAGATATCATGTAAATTATCACTCTGTAGCCTGTAGTTGGTTCAGGGGTCACCGACCCCCGCGGCGGCACCACGCCCCTTATCTACCAGGGTCACGTAATGTCAAATGCCTCCGGAGAATTTAGGGAAACGTAATCTGCGTTGGTGTCAGAGCGGTTTGATGCATTTTCTGACGTACATAATTTTTTTTAGCTAAAATACGTAAATTATCACGTATTTTAATCAAAACTGATCCTTCAGCTGCATTTTATGGTAAAAATTATTCCAATGTATATTATTGTATTTTTGGTAGCAAACTCCACTCGCTGCGTGTACTCACCTGCAGGGGCGGGAGCTCCACGTACTCGTAGTGGAAGTGGGCGCACTGGTCGAGGCGTGGGAACCGTGGTTCGTCGTCCACTACGCCCACACCCACGCCCACGGAGCCAGTGAGGTGGGTGATGCGGGGGCCTCCACGCCCATCTCCACTGTCTCCCGACGCACACAGACCACTCTGTAAGGAGGTAAACAAGGTGTTAGTTTAGTGTAGACAGACAATACTGAACACAAGACGCACCTTCAACACCCTTATATTGTGACAATGTTTAAATTGATATTGTTGCACTGTTGTTGTTGTGAGTAGAACTATATCAAGTAACACTGTTGTTGTTGGTGGTGTTTGGAGCTTCATCAACACTGTTGTTGTTGGTAGTGGTGGTGGTGTGTGAAGCTTCATCAAGTAACACTGTTGTTGGTGGTGGTTGGAGCTTTATCAAGTAACACTGTTGTTGTTATTGGTGTTTGGAGCTTCATCAAGTAACATTGTTGTTGTTGTTGGTGTGTGAAGCCTCATCAAGTAACACTGTTGTTGTTGGTGTTTGGAGCTTCATCAAGTAACACTATTATTGTTATTTGTGTTTGGAGCTTCATCAAGTAACACTGTTGTTGATGTTGGTGTGTGGAGTGCTTTATCAAGTAACACTGTTGTTGTTGTGTGGAGATCTTCATTAAGTAACACTGTTGTTGGTGTGTGGAGAGCTTCATCGAGTAACACTGTTGTTGTTGTGTGGAGAGCTTCATTAAGTAACACTGTTGTTGGTGTGTGGAGAGCTTCATTAAGTAACACTGTTGTTGGTGTGTGGAGAGCTTTATCAAGTAACACTGTTATTGGTGTATGGAGAGCTTCATTAAGTAACACTGTTGTTGGTGTGTGGAGAGCTTCATCATGTAACACTGTTATTGGTGTGTGGAGAGCTTCATTAAGTAACACTGTTGTTGGTGTGTGGAAAGCTTAATTAAGTAACACTGTTGTTGGTGTGTGGAGAGCTTTATCAAGTAACACTGTTATTGGTATGTGGAGAGCTTCATTAAGTAACACTGTTGTTGGTGTGTGGAGAGCTTCATCAAGTAACACTGTTATTGGTGTGTGGAGAGCTTCATTAAGTAACACTGTTGTTGGTGTGTGGAGAGCTTCATTAAGTAACACTGTTGTTGGTGTGTGGAAAGCTTTATCAAGTAACACTGTTATTGGTGTGTGGAGAGCTTCATTAAGTAACACTGTTGTTGGTGTGTGGAGAGCTTCATTAAGTAACACTGTTGTTGGTGTGTGGAGAGCTTTATCAAGTCATCAGCTGATCAAGGTTGCTTAGCAGCTGTCAGTGTCTGGTCTTGACTCATCACACTCTGGTAATAACAATAATAATACAACATTCAAGGAAGGACACACGCACAAACCTTGACACAGGGTTTTCAAGACACATCTATCATGAACACAGCCACTTTTACCAGTGTTGTTGTACCTGGTCGTACACGTTACCAGTGTAAGCACAGTCAACACAACACTGAAGATAGTCGTGAAGTATAAAACAAATGTCAGCGTTCAAATAACCTGGATGTAATGTAGTCTTCTTTGGGGCCCTTATCCTCACCCTGACTGGAGGGAAGGTCGTACCTTTGTGTAGCGGGTAGGTCGTACCTTTGTGTAGCGGGTAGGTCGTACCTTTGTGTAGCGGGTAGGTCGTACCTTTGTGTAGCGGTAAGGTCGTACCTTACACAGAGCGCCACACGAAACAGCACATTCAACGAGGACAAATTTCAATCAGGCCACTAGAGGGAAAAAACGAAGAAAAAAAAATGCAACGGAGTATAAAACAATATCAACAATAGAGCGGAAATTAATGTGAGAGACTTGAGAGTGATAATGTCAGAAGATCTAGCAATAAAGAATAACAAGAGTGTTATTATCACAGCCACTATGAATACGACAGAGTGGATAACTAGAACTTTTAAAACAAGAGATGCCAAGCCAATCATGATATTCTTCAGGCCACTTATTCTAGACTGGAATACTGCTCTACACCAGCAGTCCCTTGTAAGGCGGGCGAAATCGCACATCTGGAGAATATACAGAGAAATCACTCTATGAAAGCAGGAGTCTTGGCAGACGGTGCAATAAACCTCTAGTGAAGAACAGGGTTGCCATGAGTACACTAAAAGAACCAAGACTTTTCAACACTCTTCATATGTACGGACTCCTGGCTATCTTTAAGAGGGAACTTCTTCAAGGGGAACTTCTTCAAGAGAAAGTTCTTCAAGTCAGTTTGTGATCAGTCAGGTTGTGGTTCATAGTCTGGGTCGCGTGCGGACATCATCAACAGACTGACTCATCTGGCCATCAGTTACCAGGCCTAATTTTGGGCCGGGCCGCCAGGGCAGTGACCCCACACAACCGAATACAGGTAAACCACAGGCAGGTGTGTACCTGTGGTACCAGTAGCGGTACCAAGCTGACTGACCAGTCAACAACCGATTGGGAGAGTTTAACCCTCGAGCCAGGCCACAGGTACATCACGGGTACGTCCCCTCGCCATCGTTATATTTCTCCAGGTAAGCGTAATAACGATTCACGGGTGATTATCCCCCTGGTGGGCAGGTGGGGTATTATTCAACAATAGCAGCGTTTCACAACATTGCTGATGCTCAAACAACACAAATTCCATAACAACTTTAATTTTTATACTGGTAAATTCCACAGTGTCAGCACCAGTGAATCTACATGACAGTGAAATATTAGACACCTGTCAGGCCGCCCACTCACTGCTGATTGATTGTGATGCGTATATTTCGTGAGGTGCCCGACGGCACTCTGCTTGGGGCAGAGGGGTACTGTGATTGATTGTATGTACACTCAGAGTCTCCTGGGGTACTGTGGTTGATTGTATGTACACTCAGAGTCTCCTGGGGTACTGTGGTTGATTGTATGTACACTCAGAGTCTCCTGGGGTACTGTGGTTGATTGTATGTACACTCAGAGTCTCCTGGGGTACTGTGGTTGAATGTGAATATTCTGTGAGACAGAAGAATCACTATGCTTGTAAGTGTACTCACAGGTCCGAGGAACTATGCTTGTATGTGTACTCACAGGTCCGAGGAACTATGCTTGTATGTGTACTCACAGGTCCGAGGAACTATGCTTGTAAGTGTACTCACAGGTCCGAGGAACTATGCTTGTAAGTGTACTCGTATCTACTCAAGATGTTGATTACTGTGTTTATTGTGTGTGTTTCTGGATGTTGTGAGTACTAGTAAGAACTTCTGAGTTATCCTAGGGAAGACTGGTGTTAGTGACAGCCTCGAGGTTATCCTAGGGAAGACTGGTGTTAGTGACACCCTCGAGGTTATCCTAGGAAAGACTGGTGTTAGTGACAGCCTCGAGGTTATCCTAGGAAAGACTGGTGTTAGTGACAGCCTCGAGGTTATCCTAGGAAAGACTGGTGTTAGTGACAGCCTCGAGGTTGTCCTAGGAAAGACTGGTGTTAGTGACAGCCTCGAGGTTATCCTAGGAAAGACTGGTGTTAGTGACAGCCTCGAGGTTGTCCTAGGGAAGACTGGTGTTAGTGACAGCCTCGAGGTTATCCTAGGAAAGACTGGTGTTAGTGACAGCCTCGAGGTTATCCTAGGGAAGACTGGTGTTAGTGACAGCCTCGAGGTTATCCTAGGAAAGACTGGTGTTAGTGACACCCTCGAGGTTGTCCTAAGGAAGACTGGTGTTAGTGACACCCTCGAGGTTATCCTAGGAAAGACTGGTGTTAGTGACAGCCTCGAGGTTATCCTAGGGAAGACTGGTGTTAGTGACAGCCTCGAGGTTGTCCTAGGGAAGACTGGTGTTAGTGACAGCCTCGAGGTTGTCCTAGGGAAGACTGGTGTTAGTGACAGCCTCGAGGTTATCCTAGGAAAGACTGGTGTTAGTGACAGCCTCGAGGTTGTCCTAGGGAAGACTGGTGTTAGTGACAGCCTCGAGGTTATCCTAGGAAAGACTGGTGTTAGTGACAGCCTCGAGGTTGTCCTAGGGAAGACTGGTGTTAGTGACAGCCTCGAGGTTATCCTAGGGAAGACTGGTGTTAGTGACAGCCTCGAGGTTATCCTAGGGAAGACTGGAAGACTCCAGGAACTTCATCATCCCTGCTGCCTGGTTGTTCAGACTGTTAGTGCAGGCAAGATAGTCACATGCAGCAACCTGACGACCATCAGGAACGCCACAACAATCTATCTGGGTTCCTCCCGAAGACAGATCTATTGTTAATATATCTTATATTAGTGAAAGACTTTCATTCATCTTAATGTAAAAGAGCCACCACATCCTGACCTTTACCGTCAACAACGATCGTTCACAGTAAACATTCAACTCCCCTTAAACACATTTAATAATTTTTAACATTTATCACAATATATAATACATTTCAGTTGCTGCTGAGCAGCAACAGCAGCAGCAGCAGCAGCAGAAGCAAATAAATAAAATTCACACGACCACCGCTGCAACCATTAGTCGGAAGGTTGTCCTGTCTGCCTGAGGGTACGTGTCTGCCTGAGGGTATGTGTCTGCCTGAGGGTACGTGTCTGCCTGAGGGTACGTGTCTGCCTGAGGGTACGTGTCTGCCTGAGGGTACGTGTCTGCCTGCTGCTCCCTCACTGCGGGGCGTCTAGCACGGTTTGAACTCTGCTGACCTCACAGTATTTGAAGTCCGTGGCATCACGGCTAACATATGTTGACAGCAGCAGCAGCAGCAGCAGAAACAGCAACAAAAGCATCAACAACAGCAGCAGGACAGCATCAACAACAGCAGCAGGAGCAAGGTAATGCATTTTTCTATCTTAAGAGCGAAGCCGACCTCTCTGAAATGAATTTTGATTCAGTAAACAACGTCCGCGGCTCTGAAAAAAAAAACCCACTCCGGTGGCATAAGAATTCTGGTGCAGGATGAATGTTGCCAGAATTTAGGATCACCGAAATGAAACGGGTGAAAAACGCTACTCAAATGCCACTGCTTTTCCTGGAATTATGTAGTTTTATGTGTGCGAGTTTTACCAACTTGGGATCAGAGAGTCTTTGAGCGTGGGATCAGAGAGTCTTTGCACGTGGGATCAGAGAGTCTTTGCACGTGAGATCAGAGAGTCTTTGCACGTGGGATCAGAGAATCTTTGCACGTGAGATCAGAGAGTCTTTGAACGTGAGATCAGAGAATCTTTGCACGTGGGATCAGAGTCTTTGCACGTGGAATCAAAGAGTCTTTGCACGTGGGATCAGAGAGTCTTTGCACGTGAGATCAGAGAGTCTTTGCACGTGGAATCAAAGAGTCTTTGCACGTGGGATCAGAGAGTCTTTGCACGTGGAATCAAAGAGTCTTTTCACGTGAGATCAGAGAGTCTTTGAACGTGGGATAAGAGAATCTTTGCACGTGGGATCAAAGAGTCTTTGCAAGTGGGATCAGAGAGTCTTTGCACGTGGAATCAGAGAGTCTTTGCACGTGGAATCAGAGTCTTTCCACGTGAGATCAGAGAGTCTTTCCACGATCGTTCAGTTCAAGTGTTGTACACTGATATCAGTTTAGGCTTGACCTCAGCTGTCGCCCAAAACGGCGAGTATTAGCAAGTAAGAGTAACTAGTTACTGTTGGAGTGAAACCATTCAAGCTGAGGTACCTGCCCTACCCATGGTCTCCCAGCTCAGGCTGACACTACTGAAGTCTCCCAGCTCAGGCTGACACAACTGAAGTCTCTCAGCTCAGGCTGACACTACTGAAGTCTCCCAGCTCAGGCTGACACAACTGAAGTCTCTCAGCTCAGGCTGACACTACTGAAGTCTCCCAGCTCAGGCTGACACTACTGAAGTCTCCCAGCTCAGGCTGACACTACTGAAGTCTCCCAGCTCAGGCTGACACTACTGAAGTCTCCCAGCTCAGGCTGACACTACTGAAGTCTCCCAGCTCAGGCTGACACTACTGAAGTCTCCCAGCTCAGGCTGACACTACTGAAGCCTCCCAGCTCAGGCTGACTGACTGATTTACGAAACCAGTCCTATGTAATAGAATATAACAGTGATATATAGCTGGCTTTTATTCCCATTATGTAACCATCACACAGAATAGTGTAGCAGCACCCTACTGATGTTTACACTTTTATTGCATATAAAAAAATATTGTAACATCACCCACGTACTTCACCATTTCTTTGTGATGAGAAATTAGTGATGAGAATAATGAAGAGAGATAACGAAAGAAGAGACAAGGTGTAGGACTGGAGGTGTAGGACTGGAGGTGTAGGACTGGAGGTGAAAGACTGGAGGTGAAAGACTGGAGGTGTAGGACTGGAGGTGAAAGACTGGAGGTGAAAGACTGGAGGTGTAGGACTGGAGGTGTAAGACTGGAGGTGAAGGACTGGAGGTGTAGGACTGGAGGTGTAGGATTGGAGGTGTAGGACTGGAGGTGTAGGAGTGGAGGTGTAGGAGTGGAGGTGTAGGACTGGAGGTGTAGGACTGGAGGTGTAGGACTGGAGGTGTAGGACTGGAGGTGTAGGACTGGAGGTGTAGGACTGGAGGTGTAAGACTGGAGGTGTAGGACTGGAGGTGAAGGACTGGAGGTGTAGGACTGGAGGTGTAAGACTGGAGGTGAAGGACTGGAGGTGAAGGACTGGAGGTGTAGGACTGGAGGTGAAGGACTGGAGGTGAAGGACTGGAGGTGAAGGACTGGAGGTGTAGGACTGGAGGTGTAGGACTGGAGGTGTAGGGCTGGAGGTGAAGGACTGGAGGTGAGGACTGGAGGTGAGGACTGGAGGTGAAGGACTGGAGGTGAAGGACTGGAGGTGAAGGACTGGAGGTGAAGGACTGGAGGTGTAGGACTGGAGGTGAAGGACTGGAGGTGTAGGACTGGAGGTGAAGGACTGGAGGTGTAGGACTGGAGGTGAAGGACTGGAGGTGAAGGACTGGAGGTGAAGGACTGGAGGTGTAGGACTGGAGGTGAAGGACTGGAGGTGAAGGACTGGAGGTGTAGGACTGGAGGTGAAGGACTGGAGGTGAAGGACTGGAGGTGAAGGACTGGAGGTGAAGGACTGGAGGTGAAGGACTGGAGGTGAAGGACTGGAGGTGAAGGACTGGAGGTGAAGGACTGGAGGTGAGGACTGGAGGTGTAGGACTGGAGGTGTAGGACTGGAGGTGTAGGACTGGAGGTGTAGGACTGGAGGGATGGTTCAAAGTTTAGGACAAACACTGCTGGAACAAGTGTAGAAGTCTTGAAGAGAAAACTGGACAAGTATATCTACTTGGTGCCAGATCAACCAGGCTGTGAAAGGTATTTGGGGCAGCGGGCCTTCAGCAGCAACAGCCTGGTTTACCAGGCTGTTGCTGCTGCTGTCGAAACTCATCAAAGGTAAGTTATACAGAGGATTGAAGCGGGGCTACGAACACAGACTGCAAACACAGACGTTGCAGACATCACTGGCAGAGAAGGGTGGAGGGGTGAGTATGATACCGAACATATCACCGGAGATTCACCTAGGATCAGCTGTCAGGAACCATATGACTCGCTCACCAAGCTATATACGACATATGTCAGGTGTACTCTATGTAGCACCATCACCCAGTCACATGTACTACAAAGTATTATTGTTATTATTATTAATTATATTATAGGGAAGCGCTAAACCGGCAGGGGTCATACGGCGCCCCGTAAATGAGAAGAATCCAGGTTCGGCTCAAAGAAAGGCAGGACACCTGCAGACAGGTCTCCTGGATGACGGCCTGATCAATCAGGCTGTTGGTCATGTTGAGGTCAGAGTATATTGTTTTTGTGACTATGTCTCTGATTAGTTTCTTGTGGATCATGAAGATCAAACACAATAATGATTAAACTATAAGAAGTGTCTGCTGACAATGACCAGTCATCCCTGGCTCCCTCACACTGACACTGTCATGCCTGGCTCCCTCACACTGTCTGACACTGTCATGCCTGGCTCCCTCACACTGTCTGACACTGTCATGCCTGGCTCCCTCACACTGTCTGACACTGTCATCCCTGGCTCCCTCACACTGTCTGACACTGTCATGCCTGGCTCCCTCACACTGTCTGACACTGTCATGCCTGGCTCCCTCACACTGTCTGACACTGTCATCCCTGGCTCCCTCACACTGTCTGACACTGTCATCCCTGGCTCCCTCACACTGTCTGACACTGTCATCCCTGGCTCCCTCACACTGTCTGACACTGTCATCCCTGGCTCCCTCACACTGACAGTGTCATCCCTGGCTCCCTCACACTGACAGTGTCATCCCTGGCTCCCTCACACTGACAGTGTCATCCCTGGCTCCCTCACACTGACAGTGTCATCCCTGGCTCCCTCACACTGACAGTGTCATCCCTGGCTCCCTCACACTGACACTGTCATCCCTGGCTCCCTCACACTGACACTGTCATCCCTGGCTCCCTCACACTGACAGTGTCATCCCTGGCTCCCTCACACTGACAGTGTCATCCCTGGCTCCCTCACACTGACAGTGTCATCCCTGGCTCCCTCACACTGACACTGTCATCCCTGGCTCCCTCACACTGACATGTCATCCCTGGCTCCCTCACACTGACAGTGTCATCCCTGGCTCCCTCACACTGACACTGTCATCCCTGGCTCCCTCACACTGACACTGTTATCCCTGGCTCCCTCACACTGACACTGTCATCCCTAGCTCCCTCACACTGACACTGTCATCCCTGGCTCCCTCACACTGACACTAATTATTGTCCACGCTGGGGACACCACGAGACAGTGAAACGTGATGGGAGGTGACCGTAGAGTTGTACCCCATCCTGTATGTGATACATGCTCCTTACCCATTATGTGTGTGATACATGCTCCTTACCCATTATGTGTGTGATACATGCTCCTTACCCATTATGTGTGTGATACATGTTCCTTACCCATTATGTGTGTGATACATGTTCCTTACCCATTATGTGTGTGATACATGCTCCTTACCCATTATGTGTGTGATACATGTTCCTTACCCATTATGTGTGTGATACATGTTCCTTACCCATTCTGTTTGGTAGTCACCCCATACCCATCCTGTGTGTGGTAGACACACCATACCCCTCCTATGTGTTTTAGACACACCATACCCTTCCTGTGTGTTTTAGACAAAACATATCCCTCCTGTGTGTGGTAGACACACCATACCCCTCCTATGTGTTTTAGACACACCATACCCCTCCTGTGTGTTTTAGACAAAACATATCCCTCCTGTGTGTGGTAGACACACCATACCCCTCCTGTGTGTTTTAGACAAAACATACCCCTCCTGTGTGTTTTAGACACAACATACCCCTCCTGTGTGTTTTAGACACAACATACCCCTCCTGTGTGTGGTAGACACACCATACCCCTCCTGTGTGTGGTAGACACACCATACCCCTCATGTGTGTTTTAGACAAAACATACCCCTCCTGTGTGTTTTAGACACAACATACCCCTCCTGTGTGTTTTAGACACACCATACCCCTCATGTGTGTTTTAGACACAACATACCCCTCCTGTGTGTTTTAGACACAACATACCCCTCCTGTGTGTGGTAGACACACCATACCCCTCCTGTGTGTTTTAGACAAAACATACCCCTCCTGTGTATTTTAGACACAACATACCCCTTCTGTGTGTGGTAGACACACCATACCCCTCCTGTGTGTGGTAGACACACCATACCCCTCCTGTGTGTGGTAGACACACCATACCCCTCCTGTGTGTGGTAGACACACCATACCCCTCCTGTGTGTGGTAGACACACCATACCCCTCCTGTGTGTGGTAGACACACCATACCCCTCATGTGTGTGGTAGGAGGAATGTAGAACTGAGGGAAGGGAGAACTTGAGAAAGCGAGAACTGAAAGAATGTAGAACTATAGGAAGGTGGAACTGAAGGAAGGGAAAACTGAAAGAAGGTAGAAGTGAAGGAAAGGGAGAAGTGAAGGAAGGAAGAACTTGAGGAAGGATAAGGACTTGACAGAGAGGAGGGAGAAGTTGGAAAATGGAGAAAGTGGAAGGGAGGGAGGGGTGGGGAGGGGTAAGGGAGGAGGGAGGGAGACGGAGAAGAAATAAGAATGGGGGAGGAGGGGTGGGGAGAAGGGTGGAGAGGAGAGGTTCTAAGAGTGAGATTTAAAGAAGACTATTTTGGATGGTAGGACTGGTGGGAGGGAGGGAGGAAAGGAGGTGGGGAGAGGAAGGGAAGGAGGAGACGTAGTTACTGACGTTGATAACTCCAGGACTGGAGGAAGAGAGGGAGGAAGGGAGGGAGGGAGGTGGCACTGGTGCCGCTGGATGGAGGATATAATATATTAAAGGTAGCAGCAGCACCCTGGCACTGCTCAACCCTAACACTGCTTAACCCTGACACTGTTCAACCCTGGCACTGTTCAACCCTGGCACTACTCAACCCTGGCACTGCTCAACCCTGGCACTACTCAACCCTAACACAGGGTTGAGCACTGCTCAACCCTGACACTGCTCAACCCTGACACTGCTTAACCCTGACACTGCTCAACCCTGGCACTGCTCAACCCTGGCACTGCTCAACCCTGGCACTGCTCAACCCTGGCACTGCTCAACCCTCACACTGCTCAACCCTCACACTGCTCAACCCTCACACTGCTTAACCCTGGCACTGCTAAACCCTGGCACTGCTCAACCCTGGCACTGCTTAACCCTGGCACTGTTCAACCCTGACAGAAACTCTGTGGGAGTGGCGTCCGTCGAAGACACAGTGAATCTTTAAGGAGATATAAATCAAGTCTTCCAGTGGACCTCAGACAACAACATGACGCTTAACAAGGACAGGCTTCAGTTATTCCACTATGGAAGAATGGAGCAAATAAAATCTGTAACTGAGTACAGAATAAACTCAAATTATTCAGTAAAGCAAAGTGTGCGAGACTTGTGAGTAATGATGTAGGAAGATCTCACAATCAAGAATCACAACAATGATGTCATTGCTACCGCAAGGAAAGTGATAGACTGGATAACTAGAACTTTCAAGACAAGAGATGGTGAGCCACTGGTGATACTCTTCTAGTCACTTGTTGTCTCCAGAGGCTGGAATATTGTTATATACTGACGGCCACCTTCAAGGCAGTCCAGATTGTTGAGATGGAAAACGTACAGAGAATTTTCACTGCTCGTACACACGGAATCAGGCATCTGAACTACTGGCAACACTTGAAGTACCTTCAACTGTATTCCTTGGAACATAGGCGAGAAAGGTACATAATAATCTACACCTGGAAAATCCTGAAGGGACTGATCCCAAACTTGAACACTGAAGTCACTCCGTGTGACAAGAGACTTGCCAGACGATGCAAAATACCTCCACTAATAAGCAGGGGCGCGACGAGTACACTAAGAGTCCCAGACTCTTCAACATCTTCCCTCTCGCTCTCTTTAAGAGAGAACTAGATAAGTTCCTGACATCAGTTCCTGACAAGCCGGGCTGTGGTCCGTAAGCTGGACTGCGTGCGGTCAGCAGTAACAGCCTGGTTGATCAGTCCCTGATCCACAAGGAGGTCTGGTCTAGGACCGGGCGTTGACCCCGGGAAACAGCCTTCAGGTATAAAAGACTTTACTTGTAGTATACATATTAGAGGAGACTTTACCTTCACCCGGAGAGTCACTATCGGGTCTGGATATTACAAGTTCTGGATGACACACTTTACCACAAGAATATTTTATTATGAAAGAGGAAGTTGGCTGAGAGGGGAGGGGAAGACCCAGGGGAGGGAAGGGGAAGACGCAGGGGAGGGAAGGGAAGACCCAGGAGGGAGAGGAAGACGCAGGAGGGAAGGGAAGACGCAGGGGAGGGAAGGGGAAGACCAGGGGAGGGAAGGGGAAGACCCAGGGGAGGGAAGGGAAGACCAGGGAGGAAGGAAGACCAGGAGGGAAGGGGAAGACGCAGGAAGGGAGAGGAAGGAAGACCCAGGGGAGGGAAGGGGAAGACAGCAGGGGAGGGGAAGGGGAAGACGCAGGGAGGGAAGGGGGAAGACGCAGGGAAGAAAGGGGAAGACGCAGGGGAGGGAAGGGAAGACGCAGGAAGGAAGGGGAAGACGCAGGGAGGGAAGGGAAGCCCGCAGGAAGGGAAGGGAAGACGCAGGAGAAGGGAAGGGAAGACGCAGGGGAGGGAAGGGGAAGACCAGGAGGAAGGAAGACGAGGAGGAAGGGAAGACGCAGGGAGGGAAGGGAAGAGTCAGAGAGGGAAGGAAAGCAGGAGGGAATGAAGACCCAGAGGGGAAGGAAAGACCCAGAGGGAGGAAGAGGAAACGCTAGAGGGAACAGTAAGACTCAGTGAAAGGGGTGTGGGAAGCTGACGGGAGGGAAGGATAGACCAGGAGGAAGGAAGACCAGGGAGGAAGGAAGACGCAGGAGACCGGAAGGAAACAGCTAGGAGAGATACAGGGAAGACGAGGGAGGGAAGGGGAACACCCAGGGAGGAAGGAAGAGCAGGGAGGGAAGGGAAGACGCAGGAGGGAAGGGAAGACCAGGAGGAAGGAAGACGCAGGGAGGAAGGGAAGACGAGGGGAGGGAAGGGAAGACCAGGGAGGAAGGGAAGACGCAGGGAGGGAAGGAAGACGCAGGGAGGGAAGGGAAGACGCAGGAGGGAAGGGAAGACGCAGGGAGGGAAGGGAAGACGCAGGAGGGAAGGAAGACCAGGGAGGAAGGGAAGACCAGGGAGGGAAGGAAGACGCAGGAGGAAGGGAGGAAGACGCAGGGAGGGAAGGGAAGACGCAGGAGGAAGGGAAGACGCGGGGAGGGAAGGAAGACCAGGGGGAAGGGAAGACGCAGGGAGGAAGGAAGACCAGGGAGGAAGGAAGACCAGGAGGAAGGAAGACGAGAGGAGGAAGGAAGACGCAGGAGGAAGGGAAGAGCAGGGAGGGAAGGGGAAGACGCAGGGAGGGAAGGGAAGACAGAGGAAGGGAAGACGCAGGGGAAGGAAGACCAGGGAGGGAAGGGAAGACGCAGGAGGGAAGGGAAGACGCAGGAGGGAAGGAAGACGCAGGGGAGGGAAGGGAAGACCAGGGAGGGAAGGAAGACGCAGGAGGGAAGGGGAAGACGCAGAGGGAAGGGGAAGACGCAGGAGGAAGGAAGAGCAGGGAGGGAAGGGAAGACGCAGGAGGGAAGGAAGACCAGGAGGGAAGGGAAGACGCAGGGAGGGAAGGGAAGACGAGGAGGGAAGGGAAGACGCGGGGGAGGGAAGGAAGACGCAGGGGAGGGGAAGGAAGACGCAGGGAGAGGGAAGGAAGACCAGGAGGGAAGGGGAAACGCAGGAGGGAAGGGAAGACGCAGGGAGGAAGGGAAGACCAGGGAGGGAAGGAAGACGCAGGGAGGAAGGAAGACGCAGGGGAGGGAAGGGAGACGAGAGCAGGGAGGGAAGGGGAAGACGCAGGGAGGGAAGGGAAGACCCAGGGAGGGAAGGGGAAGACCAGGGAGGGAAGGAGAAGACGCAGGAGGGAAGGGGAAGACGCAGGGGAGGGAAGGAAGACGCAGGGAGGGAAGGGAAGACGCAGGGAGGGAAGGGAAGACCAGGGAGGGAAGGAAGACGCAGGAGGAGGAAGGAGGAAGAAGACGCAGGGAGGGAAGGGAAGACGCAGGGAGGGAAGGGGAGACGCAGGGGGGGAAGGGGAAGACGCAGGAGGGAAGGAAGACGCAGGGGAGGGAAGGGGAAGACCAGGGAGGAAGGGAAGACGCAGGGAGGGAAGGGAAGACCAGGAAGGGAAGGGGAAGACGCAGGGAGGGAAGGGGAAGACGCAGGAGGGAAGGGAAGACGCAGAGAGGGAAGGGAAGACGCAGGGAGGGAAGGGAAGACGAGAGGGAGGGAAGGGAAGACCCAGGGAGGGAAGGGAAGACGCAGGAGGGAATGGAAGACCAGGAGGAAGGGGAAGACGCAGGGGAAGGGAAGGAAGACGAGGAGGGAAGGAATGAAGACGCAGGGAGGGAAGGGAAGACGCAGGAGGGAAGGGGAAAGCAGGGGAGGAAGGGAAGACGCAGGGGGAGGGAAGGGGAAGACAGGGGAGGGAAGGGGAAGACGCAGGGGAGGGAAGGGAAGACGCAGGGAGGGAAGGGAAGACGCAGGGAGGGAAGGAAGACGCAGGGGAGGGAAGGGGAAGACGCAGGAGGGAAGGGAAAGACGCAGGGGAGGGAAGGGGAAGACGCAGGGGAGGGAAGGAGAAGACGCAGGGGAGGGAAGGGGAAGACGCAGGGGAGGGAAGGGGAAGACGCAGGGGAGGGAACGGGAAGACGCAGTGGAGGGAAGGGAAGACGCAGGGGAGGGAAGGGGAAGACGCAGGGGAGGGAAGGGGTCGAGAAACGAGAGGGAAAGGAGAGATATTCATAGGTAAAAGAAGGGAGAGGATGGGGAAGGGGGAGGGGGAGGGGAAGGAGGGTTGACCAAATAGTGTGCCTCTCTGAACTCCCATCCAGATCTTTAGGTCCTATCCCCACCCCCCACCCCTAATCATCTATCTTCCCTCCCTCCCCTCTCTACTGTCACCTCCTCCCTCCCCTCTCTACTGTCACCTCCTCCCTCCCCTCTCTACTGTCACCTCCTCCTCCTTTAATCAACGCCACACTTTTACTCTGCCAGAAGAAATACCAAAGAAAACTGGAATAGAAAAAAATATAGTTCCTTGATAATGTGAGTAGTCACGAAAGCGCTTGGAATTCCTCTATTTTTTCATAGTGGTTGTTTTGCATATATATATATATATATATATATATATATAGGAATATTTAATTAACTGGGGCCAATTTTGTGACTCTCTTTATTAGTTCATTTGTAAAATTTTCTTCTCTTGTTGCTGCTATTGTTGCAGAGACAAATTGTTTATCCTCCACTAGGGATTCCTCGTTCATCCTGCACTATGAACTCCTTGTTTATCCTGCACTACGAACTCCTTGTTCATCCTGCACTACGAACTCCTTATACGTCCTGCGCTACGAACTCCTTGTTCATCCTGCACTTCGAACTCCTTGCTCATCCTACACTACGAACTCCTTGTTCATCCTACACTACGAACTCCTTGCTCATCCTGCACTACGAACTCCGTATACGTCCTGCGCTACGAACTCCTTGCTCATCCTGCACTACGAACTCCTTATACGTCCTGCACTACGAACTCCTTGTTTATCCTGCACTACGAACTCCTTATACGTCCTGCGCTACGAACTCCTTGTTTATCCTGCACTACGAACTCCTTATACGTCCTGCGCTACGAACTCCTTGTTTATCCTGCACTACGAACTCCTTATACGTCCTGCGCTACGAACTCCTTGTTTATCCTGCACTACGAACTCCTTATATGTCCTGCGCTACGAACTTCTTGTTTATCCTGCACTACGAACTCCTTATACGTCCTGCGCTACGAACTCCTTGTTTATCCTGCACTACGAACTCCTTATATGTCCTGCGCTACGAACTTCTTGTTTATCCTGCACTACGAACTCCTTATACGTCCTGCGCTACGAACTCCTTGTTTATCCTGCA
Source organism: Cherax destructor (assembly GCA_009830355.1). Taxonomy (NCBI): domain Eukaryota; kingdom Metazoa; phylum Arthropoda; class Malacostraca; order Decapoda; family Parastacidae; genus Cherax; species Cherax destructor. Next base: position 73,111 of record WNWK01005739.1, on the reverse strand, counting down.
CTACGAACTCTTTATACGTCCTGCGCTACGAACTCCTTGTTTATCCTGCACTACGAACTCCTTATACGTCCTGCGCTACGAACTCCTTGTTTATCCTGCACTACGAACTCCTTATATGTCCTGCGCTACGAACTTCTTGTTTATCCTGCACTACGAACTCCTTATATGTCCTGCGCTACAAACTCCTTGTTTATCCTGCACTACGAACTCCTTATATGTCCTGCGCTACGAACTTCTTGTTTATCCTGCACTACGAACTCCCTGTACATCCAGCATTATATACTCCTTGTACATCCTGCACTGCGGAGTCCTTGTTCGTCTTGCAATACATACTCCTTCCCGCCAGTTTTTGACCAACTTAAAAAATAATAATAATAAATTGGCTGAAGGTCGCGTGGAGGACAGCTGCTACAGCTGTTACCCTGGAGACGCTCTCTCTCTCTCTCTCTCTCTCTCTCTCTCTCTCTCTCTCTGGGACCGGGCAGCTGGGGCGATGATAAATACCCCCCCCCAATCCTAGGATTCAGGATTCAGTTTTGTCAAGTGTGACTTGCTGGAGATCAGTCTTCAAGGCTCACTTGCTGGAGATCAGTCTTCAAGACTCACTTGCTGGAGATCAGTCTTCAAGACTCACTTGCTGGAGATCAGTCTTCAAGACTTACTTGCTGGAGATCAGTCTTCAAGACTCACTTGCTGGAGATCAGTCTTCAAGACTCACTTGCTGGAGATCAGTCTTCAAGACTCACTTGCTGGAGATCAGTCTTCAAGACTCACTTGCTGGAGATCAGTCTTCAAGGCTCACTTGCTGGAGATCACTCTTCAAGACTCACTTGCTGGAGATCACTCTTCAAGACTCACTTGCTGGAGATCAGTCTTCAAGACTCACTTGCTGGAGATCAACCTTCAAGGCTCACTTGCTGGAGATCAACCTCCAAGGCTCACTTGCTGGAGATCACTCTTCAAGACTCACTTGCTGGAGATCAGTCTTCAAGACTCACTTGCTGGAGATCAACCTTCAAGGCTCACTTGCTGGAGATCAGTCTTCAAGACTCACTTGCTGGAGATCAGTCTTCAAGGCTCACTTGCTGGAGATCACTCTTCAAGGCTCACTTGCTGGAGATCACTCTTCAAGACTCACTTGCTGGAGATCACTCTTCAAGGCTCACTTGCTGGAGATCAGTCTTCAAGACTCACTTGCTGGAGATCAACCTTCAAGGCTCACTTGCTGGAGATCAGTCTTCAAGACTCACTTGCTGGAGATCAACCTTCAAGGCTCACTTGCTGGAGATCAGTCTTCAAGACTCACTTGCTGGAGATCAACCTTCAAGGCTCACTTGCTGGAGATCAGTCTTCAAGACTCACTTGCTGGAGATCAACCTTCAAGGCTCACTTGCTGGAGATCAGTCTTCAAGACTCACTTGCTGGAGATCAACCTTCAAGGCTCACTTGCTGGAGATCAGTCTTCAAGACTCACTTGCTGGAGATCAGTCTTCAAGACTCACTTGCTGGAGATCAGTCTTCAAGACTCACTTGCTGGAGATCAACCTTCTAGGCTCACTTGCTGGAGATCAGTCTTCAAGACTCACTTGCTGGAGATCAGTCTTCAAGACTCACTTGCTGGAGATCAGTCTTCAAGACTCACTTGCTGGAGATCAACCTTCTAGGCTCACTTGCTGGAGATCAGTCTTCAAGACTCACTTGCTGGAGATCAGTCTTCAAGACTCACTTGCTGGAGATCAGTCTTCAAGGCTCACTTGCTGGAGATCAGTCTTCAAGACTCACTTGCTGGAGATCAGTCTGCAAGACTCACTTGCTGGAGATCAGTCTTCAAGACTCACTTGCTGGAGATCAGTCTTCAAGACTCACTTGCTGGAGATCAGTCTTCAAGACTTACTTGCTGGAGATCAGTCTTCAAGACTCACTTGCTGGAGATCAGTCTTCAAGACTCACTTGCTGGAGATCAGTCTTCAAGACTCACTTGCTGGAGATCAGTCTTCAAGACTCACTTGCTGGAGATCAGTCTTCAAGGCTCACTTGCTGGAGATCACTCTTCAAGACTCACTTGCTGGAGATCACTCTTCAAGACTCACTTGCTGGAGATCAGTCTTCAAGACTCACTTGCTGGAGATCAACCTTCAAGGCTCACTTGCTGGAGATCAACCTCAAGACTCACTTGCTGGAGATCAGTCTTCAAGGCTCACTTGCTGGAGATCAGTCTTCAAGACTCACTTGCTGGAGATCAGTCTGCAAGACTCACTTGCTGGAGATCAGTCTGCAAGACTCACTTGCTGGAGATCAGTCTTCAAGACTCACTTGCTGGAGATCAGTCTTCAAGACTCACTTGCTGGAGATCAGTCTGCAAGACTCACTTGCTGGAGATCAGTCTTCAAGGCTCACTTGCTGGAGATCAGTCTTCAAGACTCACTTGCTGGAGATCAGTCTTCAAGACTCACTTGCTGGAGATCAGTCTTCAAGGCTCACTTGCTGGAGATCAGTCTTCAAGGCTCACTTGCTGGAGATCAGTCTTCAAGGCTCACTTGTTGGAGATCAATCTTCAAGACTCACTTGCTGGAGATCAGTCTTCAAGGCTCACTTGCTGGAGATCAGTCTTCAAGGCTCACTTGCTGGAGATCAGTCTGCAAGACTCACTTGTTGGAGATCAGTCTTCAAGGCTCACTTGCTGGAGATCAGTCTTCAAGGCTCACTTGCTGGAGATCAATCTTCAAGACTCACTTGCTGGAGATCAGTCTTCAAGACTCACTTGCTGGAGATCAGTCTTCAAGGCTCACTTGCTGGAGATCAATCTTCAAGACTCACTTGCTGGAGATCAGTCTTCAAGACTCACTTGCTGGAGATCAGTCTTCAAGGCTCACTTGCTGGAGATCAGTCTTCAAGGCTCACTTGCTGGAGATCAGTCCTCAAGGCTCACTTGCTGGAGATCAGTCTTCAAGACTCACTTGCTGGAGATCAGTCTGCAAGACTCACTTGCTGGAGATCAGTCTTCAAGGCTCACTTGCTGGAGATCAGTCTTCAAGGCTCACTTGCTGGAGATCAATCTTCAAGGCTCACTTGTTGGAGATCAATCTTCAAGACTCACTTGCTGGAGATCAGTCTTCAAGGCTCACTTGCTGGAGATCAGTCTTCAAGGCTCACTTGCTGGAGATCAGTCCTCAAGGCTCACTTGCTGGAGATCAGTCTGCAAGGTTCACTTGCTGGAGATCAGTCTTCAAGGTTCACTTGCTGGAGATCAGTCTTCAAGGCTCACTTGCTGGAGATCAGTCTTCAAGGCTCACTTGCTGGAGATCAGTCTGCAAGACTCACTTGCTGGAGATCAATCTTCAAGGCTCACTTGTTGGAGATCAATCTTCAAGACTCACTTGCTGGAGATCAGTCTTCAAGGCTCACTTGCTGGAGATCAGTCTTCAAGGCTCACTTGCTGGAGATCAGTCCTCAAGGCTCACTTGCTGGAGATCAGTCTTCAAGACTCACTTGCTGGAGATCAGTCTGCAAGACTCACTTGCTGGAGATCAGTCTTCAAGACTCACTTGCTGGAGATCAGTCTTCAAGGCTCACTTGCTGGAGATCAATCTTCAAGGCTCACTTGTTGGAGATCAATCTTCAAGACTCACTTGCTGGAGATCAGTCTTCAAGGCTCACTTGCTGGAGATCAGTCTTCAAGGCTCACTTGCTGGAGATCAGTCTTCAAGGCTCACTTGCTGGAGATCAGTCTGCAAGGTTCACTTGCTGGAGATCAGTCTTCAAGGCTCACTTGCTGGAGATCAGTCTTCAAGACTCACTTGCTGGAGATCAGTCTTCAAGGCTCACTTGCTGGAGATCAGTCTGCAAGGTTCACTTGCTGGAGATCAGTCTTCAAGGCTCACTTGCTGGAGATCAGTCTTCAAGGCTCACTTGCTGGAGATCAGTCTTCAAGGCTCACTTGCTGGAGATCAGTCTGCAAGGCTCACTTGCTGGAGATCAGTCTTCAAGACTTGTTTCTGTGATCGTCAATAATTTACATCAAGTAAGACTTGCAAAAGCCTTAGTCTGGACCCTTAGGGCTGAGTACCAGTACCTTAGCACTGGTACTCATCAGTACCAGTCCACTGATTCCAGCAGTAGACTGGTACCAGCAGTGCACTGGTACCAGCAGTAGACTGGTACCATCAGTGCACTGATTCCAGCAGTAGACTGATACCAGCAGTGCACTGGTACCAGCAGTAGACTGGTACCATCAGTGCACTGATTCCAGCAGTAGACTGATACCAGCAGTGCACTGGTACCAGCAGTAGACTGGTACCATCAGTCCACTGATTCCAGCAGTAGACTGGTACAGCATTACACTGGTACCAACAGTGCACGGGTACCAGCAGTAGACTTGTACCAGCAGCGCACTGGTACCAGCGGTCCACTGGTACCAGCGGTCTAGTGGTACCAGCGGTCCACGTGTACCAGCGGTACACTGGTACCAGCGGTCCACTGGTACCAGCGGTCCACTGGTACCAGCGGTCCACTGGTACCAGCGGTACACTGGTACCAGCGGTACACTGGTACCAGCGGTACACTGGTACCAGCGGTACACTGGTACCAGCGGTACTCCCTCACCACCAACAAAGACGATGCCAAACTGATTGGTTATTGGTAATTGTCTGCTAGTGACACAAGCTGCTTCTCCATGGTGAAGGAGGAGGTGGAGGTGAAGAAGAGGAGGGGGAGGAGGTGAAGAGGAGGAGGAGGTGAAGAAGAGGAGGGGGAGGAGGTGAGGAGGAGGAGGAGGTGAAGAAGAGGAGGAGGAGGAGGTGAAGAAGAGGAGGAGGAGGTGAAAAGAGGAGGGGAGGAGGTGAAGAAGAGGAGGGGAGGAGGTGAAGAAGAGGAGGGGAGGAGGTGAGGAGGAGGAGGGGGTGAAGAAGAGGAGGACAGTGGAAGAGACAGTTGTCAAAGTCATTTGGTTGTCAGTAGGCTGGATAACTAGAACCTTCAAGACAAGAGATGCTGAGCCAGTGACGATACTTAAGTCCCCGACTGGTATTATGTTGTATGCTAACAGATCCCATCAAATCAGACGAGACTGCTGAGCTGCAAAACGTAAAGAGAACTTTCACTGATCGTACACACTCAATCAAGCATCTGAACTACTGACAACACTTGAAGTCCCTTCAACTGTATTCCTTGGAACTTAGGCGAGAAAGGTACATCATAATTTACACCTGAAAAACCCTTGAGGTTCTGACCCCCAAACCTGCACACTGAAATGACTCCATATGACAACAGACTTGACAGATTTGTGTAAAATACCTCCACTTAAAACCAGAGGCGCGACGAGTACACTAAGAGAGAACAACTTCATGAGCGTCAGAGGTCCCCGACTCTTCAACGCCCTCTCCTCGTGCATAAGGGGAATTGCCAACCTTTGTCTTCAAGAGTGAACAAGTTCCTCAAATCCGTGTCTGACCAGCGGGTTGTGGTTCGTACGTTGGACTGCTGACCAGGCCTTGCGGCCCGACCAGTGTAATCTAGGTGACCACGCCAGGTACATGACATGGCTGTAGTCTACCTGTAAACTTGAACCAGAGTGACAGTGCTACACAGAGAACCAGGGTGACAGTGCCTCACAGAGAACCCGAGTAACAGTGCCACACAGAGAACCAGGGTAACAGTACCACAGAGAACCAGGGTAACAGTGCCTCACAGACAAACAGGGTGACAGTGTCACACAGAGAACCAGGGTGACAGTGTCACACATAGAACCAGGGTGACAGTGCCACACAGAGAACCCGAGTAACAGTGCCACACAGAGAACCAGGGTAACAGTACCACAGAGAACCAGGGTAACAGTGCCTCACAGACAACCAGGGTGACAGTGCCACACAGAGAACCAGGTTGACAGTGCCACACATAGAACCAGGGAGACAATGCCTCACAGTGAACCAGTGTGACAGTGCCACACAGAGAACCAGGGTGACAGTGCCTCACAGAGAACCCGAGTAACAGAGCCACACAGAGAACCAGGGTAACAGTACCACAGAGAACCAGGGTAACAGTGCCTCACAGACAACCAGGGTGACAGTGTCACACAGAGAACCAGGGTGACAGTGTCACACATAGAACCAGGGTGACAGTGCCACACAGAGAACCCGAGTAACAGTGCCACACAGAGAACCAGGGTGACAGTAACACACAGAGAACCAGGGTGACAGTGCCACACAGAGAACCAGAGTGACAGTGCCACACAGAGAACCAGAGTGATAGTGCCACACAGAGAACCAGGGTAACAATGCCACAGAGAGAACCAGAGTGATAGTGCCTCACAGAGAACCAGGGTAACAGTGCCACATACAGAACTGAACTGGCAAAGCTAGCACTTCAACACTGTAGCTGAGCCTGGCAGAGAAGACGCTAACGAGGTCACCTGAGACACTCACCTGAGATACTCTCGAGGTTTCCACCTGTTTCAGTGACAGTGATCACGAGGCTTCCACCTGCTGCAGTGACACTGATGAAGAGGCTTCCAGCCCCAGCAGTGACAATCTTAACATTCTTCTCCCCCACAAGGCGACCATCAACAGCGGCCCAACAAACAAAAGTTTCAGCCATATTGTCGGGCAAGAGCCGACAAGACTGGAACCTCCGCCCCGATCCCGTGACCCGTACGGCTCAGGCAGGACATGGGAGGGAATGGAGAGCAATCAGATCCAATCCCTTGCATCAAGAGCCCGTGAGAGGTGAGCCAAGTTACTCTATATTAGCACACAATCTGGTACATACCTACTACCAGCTGGTGCATCCTGGAGGGGGGGTAACCGCTCCCCCCCTTTCCTGCGACCAGGTCCCAGACCAGGTCTCCAGGCTGCTGGTGTGATCATCCAGGCTGTTGGGACATGCAGCACGTGGGCTATAGTAACTGATGTACACATACACACAAAACACACACACACACACACACACACACACACACACACATACACACACACACACATGAGCAATGACTCGACCCCTGCAACCATAAATAGGTGAGTACACAGACACACAAAACGGGTGTGTTAGGAGGAGAGGTTAAGGGAAGTCAAGATGACACTAGAGGATACTGGGTCAGGTAGGAACCACAACTGGAGGATACTGGGTCAGGTAGGAACCACAACTGGAGGATACTGGGTCAGATAGGAACCACAACTGGAGGATACTGGGTCAGGTAGGAACCACAACTGGAGGATACTGGGTCAGGTAGGAACCACAACTGGAGGATACTGGGTCAGGTAGGAACCACAACTGGAGGATACTGGGTCAGGTAGGAACCACAACTGGAGGATACTGGGTCAGGTAGGAACCACAACTGGAGGATACTGGGTCAGGTAGGAACCACAACTGGAGGATACTGGGTCAGGTAGGAACCACAGCTTACATGATAAGGAGATGTGTGTCTTAATAGTCAATAATGATTCATCTGAGGAGTAGCATGATAATCTGAAGATGGGGAAGGAGGGGAAGATGGGGAAGGAGGGAAGATGGGGAAGGAGGGAAGATGGGGAAGGAGGGAAGATGGGGAAGGAGGGGAGATGGGGAACGTGGAGGAGATGAGGAAGGAGGGAGATGGGGAAGGTGGAGGAGATGGGGAAGATGAGGAAGGAGGAGAAGATAGGGAAGGTGGGAGAGATGGGGAAGGTGGGGAAGATTAGGAAGGAGGGGAAGACAGGGAAGCTGGGGAAGATGGGAAAGGAGGGAGATGGGGAAGAAGGGGGAGATGGGGAAGGAGGAGGAGATTGGGAAGGAGGGGGAGATGGGGAAGGTGGAAGAGATGAGGAAGGTGGGGAGATGAGAAAGCAGGAGGAGATGGGAACATGAGAAAGGAGTGGGAGATGGGGAAGGAGGGGGAGATAGGGAAGGAGTGGGAGATGGGGAAGGACGGGGAGATGGGGAAGGAGTGGGAGATGGGGAAGGAGGGGTGGATGTGGGAGGGTGATGTTCGGAGGATCAATGGAACTGTGATGTTCTGCACACTTGTTGCAAGATAGTCACTGAATGAATGATGGTGTATGTGTTTCCTTTAATTGGATCACCTTGGTGGAGGACAAACCAGTGTGTGAAGCAATGCTGAGAGAGAGAGAGAGAGAGAGAGAGAGAGAGAGAGAGAGAGAGAGAGAGAGAGAGAGAGAGAGAGAGAGAGAGAGGAGAGAGAGATATGAGAGAGAGAGAAGTGAGCTTGCTTCTACACCACCAGACGGGCAGCCAGCAGCAACTTCACTGGCTGTAACCTTCTCCAGAACATCACTTCATCTGAGATCATTTATTCCCGGGATGACTCGAGTCTGGAACATGTTCGTACAACATAATGATATCAACAAAATATAGTCAGTTGATCAAATGAAAATCACTGACCCACAGATGGCTCCAACTTCCTCCTGTTCCCTACTTGTGTCTCATAACCATAAAAAGGCTTTTAAACGAGCTGATGTAGGTAACAGCTCTTAGCTTGTAAATAACGTTAGGAACCTTAACCTTGTAAAACCCTGTGTAAAAGAGAGAGAAAAAAGGCTAGTCAAAATAAAAAAAAATAGTGGTAACCAGAGCAGTGGAATAAAATTAATGAATCAGCGTATGTGACAATGGATCAGACTAAAAGCTTTGACACCTACAGATAGAATCCATTGTCCATTTGTGGACTTCGTTCATTCTCTCCCTTTCACCTCTCTCTTTCTCTCTCTCTCTCTCTGGTGCTCCTGCTGGTGCTGCAGGATAATGGAGGCGACCTGAGGCAGCATAGCACCAACGGGATTTTCCTGCCTGCCAGCTCATGCTAGAGATGAAGGAGACTGGGGAGTAGGGAGGGGAGGGAAGGGGAGTGGAGGGAGAAGGGGGGAGGGAGGGAGGGGAGTTAATGAAGGAGGGAAATTTGAAGTAGAACGAATAAGTGAGTTAAATTTTGAAAATTATATACACTGTGGGAACATCAGCAGAGCCACACTGTGGGAACATCAGCAGAGCCACACTGTGGGAACACCAGCAGAGCCACACTGTGGGAACATCAGCAGAGCCACACTGTGGGAACACCAGCAGAGCCACACTGTGGGAACATCAGCAGAGCCACACTGTGGGAACACCAGCAGAGCCACACTGTGGGAACATCAGCAGAGCCACACTGTGGGAACACCAGCAGAGCCACACTGTGGGAACACTAGCAGAGCCACACTGTGGGAACACCAGCAGAGCCACACTGTGGGAACATCAGCAGAGCCACACTATGGGAACACCAGCAGAGCCACACTGTGGGAACACTAGCAGAGCCACACTGTGGGAACACCAACAGAGCCACACTGTAAGAACGCCAACAGAGCCACACTCTGGGAACACCAGCAGAGCCACACTATGGAAACACCAGCAGAGCCACACTGTGGAACACTAGGAGAGCCACACTGTAGGAACACTAACAGAGCCACACTGTAAGAACACCAACAGAGCCACACTGTGGGAACACCAGCAGAGCCACACTATGGGAACACCAGCAGAGCCACACTGTTGGAGCACTAGCAGAGCCACACTATGGGAACATCAGCAGAGCCACACTATGGGAACATCAGCAGAGCCACACTGTGGGAACACCAGCAGAGCCACACTGTGGGAACACTAGCAGAGCCACACTGTGGGAACACCAACAGAGCCACACTGTAAGAACACCAGCAGAGCCACACTGTGGGAACATCAGCAGAGCTACACTGTGGGAACACCAGCAGAGCCACACTGTGGGAACATCAGTAGAGCCACACTGTGGGAACACCAACAGAGTCACACTGTGGGAACACCAACAAACCATCCTTTGAGAATGTTTTCACACTTCATCCCCATCATCACCCCCATCATCATCCCCATCATCATCCCCATCATCATCCCCATCATCCTCCCCATCATCATCCCCATCATAATCCCCATCATCATCCCCATCATCATCCCTATCATCATCATCCCCATCATCATCCCTATCATCATCATCCCCACGCTTCAGGTAGTGCCACTACTGAAGGTGCTGATGCACTGATCTTTGGGCATGTTGCATGTTATCGGGCAAGGTCACTTTATTCCTAAAACAGTGACTCTCAAGTCCAGTGTTTGCTTATATACACTGCGAGATTACTTGTCTTCTCGACGATCTCTCAAAGATTTTTATAATGTGCGACGTTAGTGTTACTGGCTCGTAATCTTCGTTTACTTTTCTGTTGTCTGCTGTGTGTAGTGCCGCTGTTGTCTGCTGTGTGTAGTGCCGCTGTTGTCTGCTGTGTGTAGTGCCGCTGTTGTCTGCTGTGTGTAGTGCCGCTGTTTCTGCTCTCTTTTAGAGCTTATGGTATTGTACCTGTCTAAACGCTTGCTCCATAGTACACTTTGTGTTGCGTTTTTTGTAAATAGTGGATTCCAAGAATCGAGCTCCGCCTAAGAGTACATGAGCATATTATCGAGTTCTTTCTCAAATTCTGTAAGATCTGTGTTGACATTAGTTATACAGTTGATAGGATGGAAGTATTCTTGTAATTCTTGAAAGTCTTGTAGGCAGGAAGGTAGGTGCGCGGAAGGATGACCCGGGGTTTGGAAAAAAAAATGTTTGGGTTTTCTACTCTTTCGTCTATTAGAGTGTTAATCAATGATCTTTGTTATATGTGAGAGGTTCTCGGTGTATGCACAGACAGGACGTCCAGTCTTGCGAAACAATACACGAGGAACGTCCGTACACTCTGACATCATTCGCCTCTTCAACAAGTCATTTTGCGAGATGTGCTGAAAGTGGTGCTGGTGAAGGGCACTCCAGTGATCTACCATGACCGCTCCCAACCTCGCTGAAATTGCTACCCTGTGCACTCCAGGAAGACATAAGCAATAAACTAGACTGCTAATGGTTAATCCCACTGCAATCCCGCTAATACCTTTGATATGCCTTTGAAGAGTTTCGAGAGTTTCTCTACTCTCTGAGCCCGGCCATGGGCCAGGCTCGTCTGGTGCTTGCCTGGTCAACCAAGCTGTTGCTGCTGGAGGCCCGCTGCCCCACATATCCGTCACAGCCTGGTTGATCTGGCACCTGGTGAAGATACTTGTCCAATTTCCTCTTGAAGGCTTCTACACTTGTTCCAGCCATGTTTCGGATATCTTCTGGTAAGATGTTGAATAGTCTGGGACCCCGGATGTTGATACAGTGCTCCCTTATTGTCCCCACCGCACCCCTGCTCTTCACTTGGTTTATTTTACATCTCCTCCCATATCTCTCACTCCAGTATGTTGTTATGGAAGTGTGCAGATTTGGGACCAGGCCCTCGAGTACTTTCCAGGTATATATTATATGTATCTCTCTCTCCTCCGCTCCAATGAGCACATGTTCAATACTTGAAGGCGTTCAAAATAATTTAGATGTTTCACTGGCTCAATGTGAGCCGTAAACGATCTCTGTATTTGTTCCAGTTCTGATATTTCTCCTGCTTTGAACGGGGTCGTCAGCACTGAGCAGTATTTTAAGTGAGGGAGCACTAGCGATTTGAATAGTGTCACCATCGGCATTATTTCTCTTGTTTTGAAAGTTCTCAATACCCACCCCGTCATCTTCCTGGCTGTTGTGATCTTTGTCTTGTTATGGTCTTTAAAAGAAAGATCTGCTGACATAATCACTCCCAAGTCCTTTACGTGTTCCTTTCGTTCTATTTGGTGACCCTCTTGAGTTTTGTATATATGTTCCTTTTGAGTTCTTCATTCTTTCCATACCTAAGCAGCTGAAACTTATCACCATTGAACGTCATGTTGTTCTCCACTGCCCACTGGAAGACCCTGCTTATGTCCTCCTGTAATTTTTCAGTGTCCTCTACCGTAGTGACTTTCATGCTTATTTTAGTTTCATCTGCAAATGATGATACAAAAGTGTGCCGGGTGTTTCTATCTATGTCTGCTATGAGTATGAGAAACAGCAAAGGTGCCAGGACAGTGCCTTGGGGCACTGAGCTTTTGACCTCACTGATGCTGGATCTTGCCCTGTTCACTACTACTTTTTGTGTTGTGTGTGCTAGGAACTCGAAAATCCATCTGCCTACCTTTCCCGTAATGTCCATAGCCCTCATTTTGTGCGCTATCACTCCATGATCGCATTTGTCAAACGCCTTTGCAAAATCTGTGTAAATCACATCTGCGTTTTGGTCATCTTCCAATGCCTCCGTAATTCTGTCATAATGGTTCAGCAGGTGTGACAGGCATGATCGTCCCGCTCTAAAGCCATGCTGGTTCGGGTTATGTTGGTTGTGCTGGCCCATGAACTTTGTAATCTGCCGTCTCATCACTCTTTCGAAGATTTTTATGATGTGAGAAGTTTTGCAAACATCATACACAGCTTTCTCACTGACTACACCACACCAGCCACAGTGACAACAAACATCACACACAACGATCACACTGTCTACACCACACCAGCCTCAGCGACTGACCTCTGACCCAACGCTGGAAGACTTCCATCAGGTCGGAAGCCTCTAATACCTTAAGCCTTACACACACAACCCGCACATAGAAGAGAGGAGCTTACGACGACGTTGCATATTAATTCCAGCCGAATCTGAGACCCTAACAAATTTGCAAACCATCTTTTTCCTAGATGCGACCCACAGCAGCAGCCGACTAACACACAAACATCTATTTTACCTGCTAGGCGAGCAGGGGCGGCAAGCGTGAGGAAAGATGCTCCTGCGTCTCACCGGCTCTGGAAACGAACCAAGATCCTCTCAGTTGTGAGACGACATTTTCACCACTGAGCTACACGTTACCCTTCATTTTCCTGAAAGACAAGTTGCTAAAAGACAAGTTGCTAGAAGACAAGTTGCAGGAAGACAAGCTGCTGAAAGACAAGTTGCTGGAAGACAAGTTGCTAGAAGCAAAGTTGCTGGAAGACAAGCTGCTGAAAGACAAGTTGCTGGAAGACAAGTTGCTAGAAGACAAGTTGCTGGAAGACAAGTTGCTAAAAGACAAGTTGCTAGAAGACAAGTTGCTAGAAGACAAGTTGCTAAAAGACAAGTTGCTAGAAGACAAGTTGCTGAAAGACAAGTTGCTAGAAGACAAGTTGCTGAAAAAGCTTGTGGAAGACAAGTTGCTAGAAGACAAGTTGCTGAAAGACAAGTTGCTAGAAGACAAGTTGCTAGAAGACAAGTTGCTAAAAGACAAGTTGCTAGAAGACAAGTTGCTGAAAGACAAGTTGCTGAAGACAAGTTGCTAGAAGACAAGTTGCTAGAAGACAAGTTGCTAGAAGACAAGTTGCTAAAAGACAAGTTGCTAGAAGACAAGTTGCTAAAAGACAAGTTGCTGAAGACAAGTTGTTGAAAGACAAGTTGCTGGAAGACAAGTTGCTGAGCAAGTCTAAGACGTTGGAAGACAAGTTGAAAGTGCGAAGACGTTTAAACAGTGCTGAAAACAAGTTTGAAAGTTAAGACTTGCAAACAGCGCTGAAAACAATTAAACGTTGCTGAAAGACAAGGTGAGACGTCTGGACAAGTTGGAAGACAAGGTGAAGACTTGAAGACAAGTTAAGACAATGCTGAAAGAAGTTCTGAAGACAAGTTGCTAAAGACAAGTTCTGAAGACAGTTGAAAGAGTGCGTGAAAGACAAGTTTGAAGACGTGCTGGAAGACAAGTGCTGAAGCGTGTGGAAAAAGTTGCTGGAACGTTTGGAAGACAGTTGCTAGCAGTTGTAAAGACATTGTGAAGACAAGTTCTGAAAGAAGACAAGTTGCTAAAGACAAGTTGTGGAAGACAAGTTGCTGAAAGACAAGTTGTGAAGACAAGTTTGAAGACAAGTTGTGAAGACAAGTTGAAGAAAGTTGCTGAAGACAGAAAGTTGTTGGAAGACAAGTTGTAAAGACAAGTTGTTAAGACAAGTTGAAGACAAGTTGCTGAAGACAAGTTGCTAAAGACAAGTTGCTGGAAGACAAGTTGCTAAAGACAATTGTGAAGACAAGTGCTAAAGACAAGTTGTTGAAGACAAGTTGCTGAAAGACAAGTTGTTGAAGACAAGTTGCTAAAGACAAGTTGTGAAGACAAGTTGCTGAAAGACAAGTTGCTGAAAGACAAGTTGCTGAAGACAAGTTGCTGAAGACAAGTTGTTGAAGACAAGTTGTGAAGACAAGTTGCTAAAGACAAGTTGCTGAAGACAAGTTGTGAAAGACAAGTTGTAAGACAAGTTCTGAAAGAAAGTTGTGGAAGCAAGTTGCTGAAAGACAAGTTGTGAAGACAAGTTGCTGGAAGACAAGTTGCTGAAAGACAAGTTTTGAAGACAAGTTCTGAAAGAAAGTTGTGAAGACAAGTTGCTGAAAGACAAGTTGTTAAGACAGTTGCTGAAGACAAGTTGTGAAGACAAGTTGTGAAAGACAAGTTTGAAAGACAAGTTGCTGAAGACGTTGTGGAAGACAAGTTGCTGAAAGACAAGTTGCGAAGACAAGTTGCTGAAAGACAAGTTGTTGAGACAAGTTGCTGAAGAAATTGTTGGAGACGTTGAAGACAAGTTGTGGAAGACAAGTTGTGAAAGACAAGTTGTTGAAGACAGTTGCTGAAGACAAGTTGTGGAAGACAAGTTGCTGAAGACAAGTTGCTGAAGACAAGTTGTGAAGACAAGTTGAAGACAAGTTGCTGAAAGACAAGTTGTGGAAGACAAGTTGCTGGAAGACATGTTGAAGACAAGTTGTGAAAGACAAGTTGTTGGAAGACAAGTTGCTGAAAGACAAGTTGCTGAAGACAAGTTGCTGAAAGACAAGTTGCTGGAAGACAAGTTGCTGAAAGACAAGTTGCTGGAAGACAAGTTGCTGAAAGACAAGTTGTTGGAAGACAAGTTGCTGAAAGACAAGTTGTTGGAAGACAAGTTGCTGGAAGACAAGTTGCTGGAAGACAAGTTGCTGAAAGACAAGTTGCTGAAAGACAAGTTGCTGGAAGACAAGTTGCTGAAAGACAAGTTGTTGGAAGACAAGTTGCTGAAAGACAAGTTGTTGGAAGACAAGTTGCTGAAAGACAAGTTGCTGGAAGACAAGTTGCTGAAAGACAAGTTGCTGGAAGACAAGTGTCTGAAAGACAAGTTGTTGGAAGACAAGTTGCTGAAAGACAAGTTGTTGGAAGACAAGTTGCTGAAAGACAAGTTGCTGAAAGACAAGTTGCTGAAAGACAAGTTGCTGAAAGACAAGTTGTGGAAGACAAGTTGCTGAAAGACAAGTTGCTGAAAGACAAGTTGCTGAAAGACAAGTTGCTGGAAGACAAGTTGCTGAAAGACAAGTTGTTGGAAGACAAGTTTCTGAAAGACAAGTTGCTGAAAGACAAGTTGCTGAAAGACAAGTTGCTGGAAGACAAGTTGCTGAAAGACAAGTTGCTGAAAGACAAGTTGCTGAAGACAAGTTGCTGGAAGACAAGTTGCTGAAAGACAAGTTGTTGGAAGACAAGTTGCTGGAAGACAAGTTGCTGGAAGACAAGTTGCAGTTGAAAGACAAGTTGTTGGAAGACAAGTTGCTGGAAGACAAGTTGCTGAAAGACAAGTTGCTGAAAGACAAGTTGCTGGAAGACAAGTTGCTGAAAGACAAGTTGTTGGAAGACAAGTTGCTGAAAGACAAGTTGTTGGAAGACAAGTTGCTGAAAGACAAGTTGTTGGAAGACAAGTTGCTGAAAGAGAAGTTGTTGGAAGACAAGTTGCTGGAAGACAAGTTGCTGGAAGACAAGTTGCTGAAAGACAAGTTGTTGGAAGACAAGTTGCTGGAAGACAAGTTGCTGGAAGACAAGTTGCTGAAAGACAAGTTGCTGGAAGACAAGTTGCTGAAAGACAGACAGTTGAAGTACAGATTGAAGGGGAGGAGGTACTCCATCCCCATCCATCACTACTCCTTCCCCCATCCATCACTACTCCTTCCCCCATCCATCACTACTCCTCCTTCCCCCATCCATCACTATTCCTCCTTCCCCCATCCACCACTATTCCTCCTTCCCCCATCCATCACTACTCCTCCTTCCCCCATCCATCACTACTCCTTCCCCATCCATCACTACTCCTTCCCCATCCATCACTACTCCTCCTTCCCCCATCCATCACTATTCCTCCTTCCCCCATCCACCACTACTCCTCCTTCCCCCATCCATCACTACTCCTTCTCTCATCCATCACTACTCCTTCCCCCATCCATCACTACTCCTCCTTCCCCTTCCATCACTACTCCTCCTTCCCCATCCATCACTACTCCTTCTACCATCCATCACTACTCCTTCCCCCATCCATCGCACCTCGCTCCTTCCATCCACTACCCACCAGTGACCAGTCAGCGGCGCCTCACCAGTGGTTGTCTGCTGCCACAATTCTTGACATATTTTACTGACAGGAAATTCAGTTGCTAGATCTGGTGGGAGAGAAAGTTTTATTTACAGAAATCATTTTTACAGGCTAAGGGCTTCCCGAGGATGCCACCCACATCAGCCGACTAACACCCAGGTACCTACTCACTGCTCGGTGAACAGGGGACAGCAGATGTGAGGAAACGTGCTCGACGTTTCCACCCGTGAGGTTAAATATCAGTCTAGTGCATCACGTACTTAAATCAATTATTATTACTATTATTATTATTATAATTATTGTGAAAGGGCTTAAGCTGCTAAGGTCATACAGCACTTGTTGCAGGAGAGGTAATCCACCGCATCAAGGCACAAACTTGAAGGTACCACCTCCACAGTATCAAGGCACGACCTTGAAGGTACCACCTCCACAGTATCAAGGCACGACCTTGAAGGTACCACCTCCACAGTATCAAGGCACGACCTTGAAGGTACCACCTCCACAGTATCAAGGCACGACCTTGAAGGTACCACCTCCACAGTATCAAGGCACGACCTTGAAGGTACCATCTCCACAGTATCAAGGCACGACCCTGAAGGTGCCACCTCCACAGTATAAAGGCACGACCCTGAAAGTGCCACCTCCACAGTATCAAGACACGACCTTTAAGGTACCATCTCCACAGTATCAAGGCACGACCTTGAAGGTACCACCTCCACAGTATCAAGGCACGACATTGAAGGTACCACCTCCACAGTATCAAGGCACGACCTTGAAGGTGCCACCTCCACAGTATCAAGGCACGACCTTGAAGGTACCACCTCCACAGTATCAAGGCACGACCCTGAAGGTGCCACCTCCACAGTATCAAGGCACGACATTGAAGGTACCACCTCCACAGTATCAAGGCACGACCTTGAAGGTGCTACCTCCACAGTATCTTGGCACGACGACATTGAAGGTGCCACAGCCACAATATCATATACCTTGAGTCAGTTACTCATCAGTCACGCTGTTTCTGCTGATAACTGTTGGTGCTGATAACTGAGTGTTATCAGCACCAACAATCTGGTCTGGAACCTGCTACACTTGAAATACACATATTTTTTTTGGTAGAGAGGCGGGGCAGGGGCCGAGACACCACACACACACACACACACACACACACACACACACACACACACACCAAGCACGTCTCCGGAAGCACACATCAACCAGATAACTGCGGCAGCATATGGGCGACTGGCAAACCTAAGATTAGCGTTCCGTTACCTTAACAAGGAATCGTTCAAGACACTGTACACCGTGTACGTCAGGCCCATACTAGAATATGCAGCACCAGTCTGGAACCCACACCTGGTCAAGCACATAAAGAAACTAGAGAAAGTGCAAAGGTTTGCGACAAGGTTAGTTCCACAACTCAGGGGTCTGTCTTATGAAGAAAGGTTGAGGGAAATAGGACTAACAACACTGGAGGAAAGAAGGGTCAGAGGAGACATGATAACGACATACAAAATACTGCGGGGAATTGACAAGGTAGATAGTGACAGGATGTTTCAGAGAGGGAACACAGAAACAAGGGGACACAACTGGAAGCTGAAGACTCAGATGAGTCAAAGGTATGTTAGGAAGCATTTCTTCAGCCACAGAGTAGTCAGGAAGTGGAATAGTCTAGAGAAAGATATAGTGGAGGCAGGAACCATACATAGTTTTAAGACAAGGTATGATAAAGCTCATGGAGCAGGGAGAGCACAGACCCAGTAGCAGACAGCGAAGAGGCGGGGCCAGGAGCTGAGTCTCGACCCCTGCAACCACAATTAGGTGAGTACACACACACACACACACACACACACACACATACATACGTTAGGTAGATCTGAGAATTGAGACACCACACAGCTGACCTGAGAAAGGTCAAAGTTGACAGCAAAAATTTTCAACCATCAACCTGGTGTGTGGTGGAGTCCATGCCTACCTGCTTCCACCTGAGTCAACCAGCAAGTGTTAAGTGCATAAACCAGCGGTGGAGGACACATCAGTGGACTAGTGACATCAACACAGCTGTGTTGTGTGGTAAGAACAGTAATAATGTACAAGTAGCCGAGGTCTCGCCCACGAACAACATCGCTGGTACACAAGGTTCTTAAAGTAGGTGGATGAGGATGTCTTAGGTGAACATAGGTTAAAAAAATTGAGAACAAGTGGAAAAAGTAAAAGATGGATGAAGTAAATATGATGTACACCGAGAGTATCACCAACAGACAAGATATAAACGCTGAGACGTGGGAGGAAAGATGGAAGTTACTGGACATCTTAATTGACGTCTTAGAATGTAAGATGCAGAGGGAACTGGAAGGACAAAAAAAAATAATTATTCAGGAAGAGACAGAGAAGAAGAACGAGGCACTGAGGGAGGAGAGAGGTTTAGTAGGAGAGGAGGGAGAGAGAATGAGAGATGTGGGAGAGCTGGGGAAGATGATTAAAACAGTGAGGAACTGGTAACAGTCAGGGGCTCCAACCTCTCAGCCACAATGAAAAAAAAAGAGAGTTTCATAAAATAATAAGAGAGAGAAAGAAGCTGTTATAAACGAACAGACACAAAGGAAAGAGAATCATGCAACAGCAAGGGAGAATTATTTGATGGTTTTTGATCTTGCAGAGCAACAAGGCAGACAAGGGAACCAACGAGTAAAACAACAAACTTGTACAAACAGCATCGTTATGAGAACAAAAAAATTTTTTGAGAGATCAGAAGTAAACGACACTGAGCAGTGAAAGTGATCTAGTGAGAAGCAATAAGGGATCAGGTACTAAACAGATCGTCTAGTGAGAAGCAATAAGGGATCAGGTACTAAACAGATCGTCTAGTGAGAAGCAATAAGGGATTAGGTACTAAACAGATCGTCTAGTGAGAAGCAATAAGGGATCAGGTACTAAACAGATCGTCTAGTGAGAAGCAATAAGGGATCAGGTACTAAACAGATCGTCTAGTGAGAAGCAATAAGGGATCAGGTACTAAACAGATCGTCTAGTGAGAAGCAATAAGGGATCAGGTACTAAACAGATCGTCTAGTGAGAAGCAATAAGGGATCAGGTACTAAACAGATCGTCTAGTGAGAAGCAATAAGGGATCAGGTACTAAACAGATCGTCTAGTGAGAAGCAATAAGGGATCAGGTACTAAACAGATCGTCTAGTGAGAAGCAATAAGGGATCAGGTACTAAACAGATCGTCTAGTGAGAAGCAATAAGGGATCAGGTACTAAACAGATCGTCTAGTGAGAAGCAATAAGGGATCAGGTACTAAACAGATCGTCTAGTGAGAAACAATAAGGGATCAGGTACTAAACAGATCGTCTAGTGAGAAGCAATAAGGGATCAGGTACTAAACAGATAAGAACATAAGAAGAACATAAGAAAGGAGGAACACTGCAGCAGGCCTGTTGGCCCATTCTAGGCAGATCCTTCACATTCCATCCCACTAACAGAATATTTGTTCAACCTAATTTTCAATGCTACCCAAGAAATAAGCTTTGATAATTTTATTTACTCATGTGCAATTCCCACTCAAATCCAACCCCTTTCACTCATGAATTTATCCAACCTAAATTTAAAACTACCCAAGGTCCTTGCTTCAATAACCCTACTAGGCAGACTGTTCCACTCATCAACTACCCTATTTCCAAACCAATACTTTCCTATATCCTTTCTAAATCTAAACTTATCTAACTTGAATCCATTATTGCGGGTTCTCTCTTGGAGAGATACCCTCAAGACCTTATTTATATCCCCTTTGTTAATACCCATTTTCCACTTGTATACCTCGATCATGTCTCCCTCATTCTACGTCTTACAAGTGAATGTAATTTAAGGGTCTTCAATCTTTCTTCGTAAGGAAGATTTCTAATGCTATGTATTAATTTAGTCATTCTACGCTGAATGTTTTCTAACGAATTTATGTCCATTCTGTAATATGGAGACCAGAACTGAGCTGCGTAATCTAGGTGAGGCCTTACTAATGATGTATAAAGCTGTAATATAACCTCTGGACTTCTGTTGCTAACACTTCTTGATATAAATCCCAGTAATCTATTTGCCTTATTACGTACGCTTAGGCATTGTTGTCTTGGTTTAAGGTTGCTGCTTACCATCACCCCCAAGTCCTTCTCGCAATCTGTATGGCTAAGTTCTACGTTATTTAACTTATAAGTGCTTGGGTTATGGACACTCCCGAGCTTTAGAACTTTGCATTTATCTACATTGAACTGCATCTGCCATTTTTCTGACCAGGAATTGAGTTTGTCTAAATCCTCCTGTAGTTCACTGACATCTACGTCTGAATCGATTATCCTACCTATCTTCGTGTCATCAGCGAATTTGCTCATATCACTAGAAATTCCCTCGTCAAGGTCATTTATATATATTATAAACAACAACGGGCCCAAAACCGATCCCTGAGGAACGCCACTTGTTACAGATCCCCACTCCGATTTAACCCCATTTATGCACACCCTCTGCTTCCTATTGGTGAGCCATGACTCGATCCATGACAACACTTTTCCCCCAATGCCATGAGCAGCCACTTTCTTTAACAGTCTCTGATGTGGTACTCTATCAAAAGCCTTACTAAAATCCAAATAAACAATATCGAATTCTTTATCATTATCAACTGCCTCAAAAGCCTTACTGAAAAAGTTAATAAATTAGTTAGGCAGGAACGGCCCCTGGTGAATCCATGCTGAGTATCATTAATCAAATTATGCCTATCGAGATGGCTTCTTATGTTATCAGCTATAATCGACTCTAGTAATTTGCCTACAATTGATGTTAGACTTATTGGGCGGTAATTTGATGGTAACGACTTGTCCCCTGCTTTAAAAATAGGAATTACATTAGCCATCTTCCACGTATCCGGCACTACACCTGTTTGAAGAGATAGGTTAAAAATGTTAGTTAAGGGTTCACAGAGTTCTATTTTGCATTCCTTAAGAACCCTTGAAAAAAGCTCATCAGGGCCTGGCGATTTATTTTGCTTCAAACGGTCTATCTGTTTGATAACCTTTTCGCTAGTGACTGTGATACTACATAATTTATCTTCTTCAGGCCCACTAAAATACCTAATTCTTGGGATATTATTAGTGTCTTCCTGAGTGAAAACCGAGAGAAAATAATTATTAAAAATATAGCACATTTCATTCTCTTTGTCAGTAAGATACCCATAATTATTTTTAAGGGGACCTATCTTATCTCTAACTTTTGTTCTATACACCTGGAAAAAACTTTTTGGGTTAGTTTTCGAATCCCTAGCAACTTTAATTTCGTAGTCCCGTTTAGCTTTTCTTATCCCTTTTTAACGTCCCTCTTAATGTCAATATACTGACTCATAAGATGACCCTCACCTCTTTTGATACGCCTATAAATTCCTTTCTTCTGCCCTAAAAGATATTTGAGCCTATTATTCATCCATTTTGGGTCATTTCTATTCGATCTAATTTCTTTATATGGGATAAATGTTATTTGGGCAGCATGTATAGTGTTCAGAAAACTGTCATATTGATAGCTCTCTTCATTACCCCAGTCCACAGATGATAAGTGTTCTCTAAGTCCATTGTAATCTGCTAAGCGAAAATCTGGGACCGTTACTGAGTTATTCGTACTATGAAACTTCCATTCAATGCCAAAGGTAATTGATTTGTGGTCGCTTGCGCCGAGTTCCTCTGTAATTTCTAAATTATTAACAAGGGTTTCCTTGTTTGCCAGAACTAAGTCAAGCAGGTTATTTCCCTTGTAGGTTCTGTCACAAACTGCTTCAAAAAACAATCTTGAACTACATCTAAGAAGTCGTTAGATTCTAAATTCCCAGTCAAAAAATTCCAATCAATTTGACTAAAGTTGAAGTCACCCAGAATAACTACGTTATCGTGCATTGTGGCCTTAACAATTTCCTCCCATAGTAGTCTCCCTTGGTCCCTATCTAAGTTTGGGGGACGGTATATCACACCTAAAATCAATTTTTCATGCCCCTCTGAAAATTCTATCCAGACAGACTCTGTATGTGTTATTTCAGACTTTATTCCCTTTTTTATGCAACAGTTCAAGAGATCTCGGACATACAGTGCCACTCCACCCCCCTTCCCGAAACATCTGTCTACTTGGAACAATTTAAAACCCTGTATATGACATTCAGCAGGCATGTCCCTATTTTTCGTATTGAACCACGTCTCAGTTATGGCAAATACATCAATGTTACCTGCACTTGCAACTAATCTCAAATCGTCCATCTTATTCCTAGCACTACGACTATTTGTATAATACACTTTTAAAGACCCTCCTTTCTCTTTACCCTTCCTGCTCCATTCTGTTTTACCACTATACCTATTTCTGTCCTTGCTATTGTTAAGATTTTTTATATCAAAGCCTAGATCTATATTTCGACATTCAGTATTTTCCATTTCTAAACCCATACCTCTAACTAATCCTAGTTTAAAGTCCTAACAACACCCTCAACTGAGCTAGCAAGAAAATCCACACCTGCCCTGGATAAGTGAACCCCATCCCTGGCATACATGTCATTTCGGCCATAGAAGTGGTCCCAGTTGCAAATGAATGGTACTGCATTATCCTTACAGTGTTTGTCCAGCCAGCAATTGACACCAATTGCCCTGGACAGCCATTCATCTCCAACTCCTCTCCTTGGCAAAATACCACATATGACAGGGTTCCCACCCTTCTTCCTAATTATGTCTATTGCTGACCTATACCTGCTAGTGAGAAGCAATAAGGGATCAGGTACTAAACAGATCGTCTAGTGAGAAGCAATAAGGGATCAGGTACTAAACAGATCGTCTAGTGAGAAGCAATAAGGTATCAGGTACTAAACAGATCGTCTAGTGAGAAGCAATAAGGGATCAGGTACTAAACAGATCGTCTAGTGAGAAGCAATAAGGGATCAGGTACTAAACAGATCGTCTAGTGAGAAGCAATAAGGGATCAGGTGGTAAATTAGACACATATGCAACACTTGGGTATCTTTATTGAGGAAACGTTTCGCCACACAGTGGCTTCATCAGTCCATACAAAGGAGAATCGTGAAGAACAGGAGGAGTGTGAGGTTGTCAGGCCCTCAATCTTGAGACGATGTTGTCAGTCCATCAATCTTGAATAGAATAACAGCATATGAGCAGAGGGAGCTTATATACTGTAGACAGGAGAGGTGCAGCAGTTGTAGGTGGTGTCACATTTGTTCAATGTGGAAGTAGGTCGTGCCCAAGGAATAGGCAAGCGAAGAAATCCCTGTATTAAGATACCAAGATGTTGCAGTGTCAGACAGGATGTGAATGAATGGTTCAGAGAACCGACGAGTTGGTAAATTAGACACATATGCAACACTTGGGTATCTTTATTGAGGAAACGTTTCGCCACACAGTGGACTGACAACATCGTCTCAAGATTGAGGGCCTGACAACCTCACACTCCTCCTGTTCTTCACGATTCCCCTTTTGTATGGATGATGAAGCACTGTGGCGAAACGTTTCCAATAAAGATACCCAGTGTTGCATATGTGCTAATTACCAACTCGTGTTCTCTGAACCATTCATTCACAAGGGATCAGGTACTAAACAGATCGTCTAGTGAGAAGCAATAAGGGATCAGGTACTAAACAGATCGTCTAGTGAGAAGCAATAAGGGATCAGGTACCAAACAGATCGTCTAGTGAGAAGCAATAAGGGATCAGGTACTAAATAGGAAATCAAACTTCGTGAAGTGAGAAAGGTACAATGGAATATTTATTGAGAGAAACTGAACATATTGAGCAGAGAAAAAATTGTAAAGTTGAGGTAGAAGGAAAGCAAAATAGAAAGAGAGGCAATAAGGGAAGTAAGAGTGGAGGTGGAAGAACCAGAACACTCAACAACAACCAACCAGCAACCAGCAACCAGATGTAGAAGCTGGCAACTTCTCTCCCTATCCTTCACCTGCTCCCAATCTCACTTGTATTTCTCCTCATTTCCTCCTCTTTCGCTTCATAACAACTCTATTGATAACACTTCCTAGCCCTCTCCCTCTCATGCTGCCTTCACTAGTCCCCTCTCTCCCACACCACTCTCTCCCACACCACTCCTCTCCCACACCACTCTCCAGAAACCACTCCCAGTACCACAAGTCCCAGTGAAGGATAAGAGAACCAGAGTGTGGTATACACAGATGGTATCACAAATAAAAGTGAACTAAAAGACAGAGTAGAGGAGCATCCAGATGTTATAGCTATCACAGAGACAAAACTATCTGGAATGTTACTCAATGCATTATCCCGAGAGGGGAATATAAAAGTGGGAAAAGAGAGAGGGAGATCAGAGGTGGAGGTGGGGGAGACAATGTCGGTAAAGAGTCAGTAGTTTTTTAGAGGCGATGTGTATATCATAGAGACTGGTACCTTCAAAGACAGGAAGAGGTGCAACAAGTGAGGTACCCCAAGGGTCAGATCTAGGACCTTTAATAATCTTAGTATACGTCAATGGATTGACTCATATGTTTCATTGTTTACTGATGATGCAAAATTAATGAGAAGAATACAAACTGAAGAGGACAGAGAGAAGTTACAGGTAGACTTGAACAAACTGCAAGAATTGTCAAACAAGTGATTACTGGAGTTTAACCCCGGCAAGTGCAAGGTCATGAAAACTGGGGATGGAGAGAGAGGCGACCAGAGACGAAATATAGCTTGAGAGGTAAGAGACTACAGATATTGGAGTGAACATCACATCCATCATATCACCAGAGGTACACATAAATCTAATAACATCTGTAGCATATCCAAGGATAACGAATCTTAGAATTACTTTCAGAAATCTCAATAAAGAGTCTTTTAGGACCCTCTACACGACATATGTAAAGTCCCTCATGGAGTATGCAGTACCAGTATGGAGCCCTCACCTCATCAATCATAAACGAAAACTAGAAAAGGTCCCAAGTTTTGCAACAAGACTAGTCCCAGAGCTGAGGGGATTGAGTTGTGAAGAGAGATAACTTTAGAAGAAGGATTGGGGAAGACTTGACTACGACATACAAGATACTCAGAGGCTTTGACAGAGTATTCAACATCTTACCAGAAGATATCAGAAACACAGCTGAAACAAGTGTAGAAGCCTTCAAGAGGAAACTGGACAAGTATCTTCACCAGATGCCAGATCAACCAGGCTGTGATGGATATGTGGGGCAGCGGGCCTCCAGCAGCAACAGCCTGGTAGACCAAGCAAGCACCAGACGAGCCTGGCCCATGGCCGGGCTCCGAGAGTAGCTAAACTCTCGAAACTCTTCAAAGGTATATCAAAGGTGTACCAAAGGAGTAAATAGGGACAGACTTTTTTTGACATGAGAGGCACAGGGGCGAGCGCTCATAGAAACTAAAGACACAAATTAGTCACAGGGATGTTAGGAAACACTTTCTTAGTCTCAGGGTGGTAAGTAAATACAATGATCTAAATGATGAAGTGGTAGAGGTAAACTCTATACACAGTTTCAAGAGTAGGTACGATAGGGGCCATGAAGCCTGGTGCCAATAATGCCGGCCATTATGGTTTAGGAGACGGGACCAGGAGCCAGGATTCAACTTATGCATCCACAATTGGACGAGTTCAATTAAGTGAGTACACACACACACGCACACACACACACACACACACACACACACACACACGCACACACACACACCTCCTAGAGTTCTATGATAAAGTAACAGAGGTAAGGCAAGAGAGAGAAGGGTGGGTTGATTGCATTTTCCTGGACTGCAGGAAGGCCTTCGACACAGTTCCTCACATGAGATTAGTAAAGAAGTTGGAAGAACAAGCATGTATAACAGGAAGGGCACTGGAATGGATCAGGGAATACCTCACAGGGAGGCAACAACGGGTCATGGTGCGTGATGAGGTATCACAGTGGGCGCCTGTGACGAGCGGCGTACCGCAGGGGTCAGTCCTAGGACCAGTGTTATTCTTGGTATATGTAAACGACATGACGGATGGGATAGACTCAGAAGTGTCTCTGTTCGCAGATGATGTGAAATTAATGAGGAGAATCACATCGGAAGAGGACCAAGCAGGACTTCAAACAGACCTGGACAAGCTTGACATCTGGTCTAGCAACTGGCTTCTCGAATTCAATCCCACCAAATGCAAAGTCATGAAGATCGGAGAAGGACAAAGAAGACCGCTGACAGAGTACAGGCTAGGTGGACAAGGGCTACAAACCTCGGCAAAGGAGAAAGACCTTGGGGTGAGTATAACGCCAAGTACGTCTCCGGAGGACACATCAACCAGATAACTGCGGCAGCATATGGGCGACTGGCAAACCTAAGATTAGCGTTCCGTTACCTAAACAAGGAATCGTTCAAGACACTGTACACCGTGTACGTCAGGCCCATACTAGAATATGCAGCACCAGTCTGGAACCCACACCTGGTCAAGCAAGTAAAGAAACTAGAGAAAGTGCAAAGGTTTGCGACAAGGCTAGTTCCACAACTCAGGGGTCTGTCCTATGAAGAAAGGTTGAGGGAAATAGGACTAACAACACTGGAGGAAAGAAGGGTCAGAGGAGACATGATAACGACATACAAAATACTGCGGGGAATCGACAAGGTAGACAGGGACAGGATGTTCCAGAGAGGGAACACAGAAACAAGGGGACACAACTGGAAGCTGAAGACTCAGATGAGTCAAAGGGATGTTAGGAAGCATTTCTTCAGCCACAGAGTAGTCAGGAAGTGGAATAGTCTAGAGAAAGATATAGTGGAGGCAGGAACCATACATAGTTTTAAGACGAGGTATGATAGAGCTCATGGAGCAGGGAGAGCAGAGACCCAGTAGCGGACAGCGAAGAGGCGGGGCCAGGAGCTGAGTCTCGACCCCTGCAACCACAATTAGGTGAGTACAATTAGATGAGTACACACACATAGAATAGACTCCGAAGTGTTCCTGTTTGCAGACGATGTGAAGTTGATGAGAAGAATTCAATCGGAAGAGGACCAGGCAGAACTACAAAGGGATCTGGATAGGCTGCAAGCCTGGTCCAGCAATTGGCTCCTGGAGTTCAACCCAACCAAGTGCAAAGTCATGAAGATTGGGGAAGGGCAAAGAAGACCGCAGACGGAGTACAGTCTAGGGGGCCAGAGACTACAAACTTCAATCAAGGAAAAAGATCTTGGGGTGAGTATAACACCAGGCACATCTCCTGAGGCGCACATCAACCAAATAACTGCTGCAGCATATGGGCGCCTAGCAAACCTAAGAACAGCATTCCGACATCTTAATAAAGAATCGTTCAGGA
Source organism: Cherax destructor (assembly GCA_009830355.1). Taxonomy (NCBI): domain Eukaryota; kingdom Metazoa; phylum Arthropoda; class Malacostraca; order Decapoda; family Parastacidae; genus Cherax; species Cherax destructor. Next base: position 45,496 of record WNWK01005739.1, on the reverse strand, counting down.
CCCTGTACACTGTGTACGTTAGGCCCATACTGGAGTATGCAGCACCAGTTTGGAACCCACATTTATCCAAGCACGTAAAGAAACTAGAGAAAGTGCAAAGGTTTGCAACAAGACTAGTCCCGGAGCTAAGGGTATGTCCTACGAGGAGAGGTTAAGGGAAATCGACCTGACGACACTGGAGGACAGGAGAGATAGGGGGACATGATAACGACATATAAGATACTGAGAGGAATTGACAAGGTTGATAGAGACAGAATGTTCCAAAGATGGGACACAGCAACAAGGGGACACAGTTGGAAGTTGAAGACTCAGATGAATCACAGGGATGTTAGGAAGTATTTCTTCAGTCACAGAGTGGTCGGGAAGTGGAATAGCTTGGGAAGCGATGTAGTGGAGGCAGGTTCCATACACAGCTTTAAGAAGAGGTATGATAAAGCTCATGGCGCAGGGAGAGTGACCCAGTAGCGGCCAGTGAAGAGGCGGGGCCAGGAGCTATGTCTCGACCCCTGCAACCACAACTAGGTGAGTACAACTAGGTGAGTACACACACACACACACACACACACACGCACACACACACACACAAACACACACACACACACACTGAAGATCGGAGAAGGACAAAGAAGACCGCTGACAGAGTACAGGCTAGGTGGACAAGGGCTACAAACCTCGGCAAAGGAGAAAGACCTTGGGGTGAGTATAACGCCAAGTACGTCTCCGGAGGCACACATCAACCAGATAACTGCGGCAGCATATGGGCGACTGGCAAACCTAAGATTAGCGTTCCGTTACCTAAACAAGGAATCGTTCAAGACACTGTACACCGTGTACGTCAGGCCCATACTAGAATATGCAGCACCAGTCTGGAACCCACACCTGGTCAAGCACGTAAAGAAACTAGAGAAAGTGCAAAGGTTTGCGACAAGGCTAGTTCCACAACTCAGGGGTCTGTCCTATGAAGAAAGGTTGAGGGAAATAGGACTAACAACACTGGAGGAAAGAAGGGTCAGAGGAGACATGATAACGACATACAAAATACTGCGGGGAATCGACAAGGTAGACAGGGACAGGATGTTCCAGAGAGGGAACACAGAAACAAGGGGACACAACTGGAAGCTGAAGACTCAGATGAGTCAAAGGATGTTAGGAAGCATTTCTTCAGCCACAGAGTAGTCAGGAAGTGGAATAGTCTAGAGAAAGATATAGTGGAGGCAGGAACCATACATAGTTTTAAGACGAGGTATGATAGAGCTCATGGAGCAGGGAGAGCAGAGACCCAGTAGCGGACAGCGAAGAGGCGGGGCCAGGAGCTGAGTCTCGACCCTGCAACCACAATTAGGTGAGTACAATTAGGTGAGTACACACACACACACACACACACCACACACACACACACACACACACACACATACACAACACACACACCACACCACACACACCACCACACACACACACACACGCACACACACACACACACGCACGCATACACACACACACGCACACACACACACACACACACACACACACACACACACACACACACACACCACACACACACACACACCACACGACACACACACACACCACGACACACACACACACACACACGGCGGGTAGCACGCATCACACACACACACACACACACACAACAGCACAACAGCACACAACAAGCACGCACACACACTATTTGGAGTCTCTCTTTGTAAGTTATCGTTGTGAAGTAACCCCTCCACTGTCCTCCCTCCATTATTACCCTCCGGGTGTGGGGATTAACTCCCTCCTCTCCCCTCCCCTCCCCCACCCCTCCCCCTACCATCAATGTCACTGAAAACGAGAGAAATAAAAGAACAAAAATTTTAATAATAAAGTTTGAGTAAATAAGTTTTTCACACTCCCAACCTGACTCCCTTCCCTCCTCCCTACCCCTCCCACTCCCAACCTGACTCCCCTTCCCCCTCCTCCCTACCCCTCCCACTCCCAACCTGACTCCCCTTCCCCCTCTCCCCTACCCCCTCCCACTCCCAACCTGACTCCCCTTTCCCCCTCCCCCCTCCCCTTCCCTCCTCCCCTACCCCCTCCCCTCCCACTCCCAACCTGACTCCCCTTTGACAAAGAGGAATCTTTAGTTTTCTGTTCAAATATTTTTGGCCTTATTGAACACATGGGAATGTCATACAAAGCAGATGAATGGAGACTCTTCATTGATTCTTCTTAAAGAAGTTCAAAGGCTGTACTTCTCTACAATGGCAACACAGCTGCAGCTGTGCCAATTGGCCATAGTGTCCAAATGTCAGAAACTTATGCAAATATGAAGACACTAATATCTGCAATCAAGTACCAGAATCACAATTTTCTCATTTGTGGTGATTAAAGTTATTGCTCTCCTACTAGGTCTTCAAGGCGGATACATCAAGTATCCCTGTTTTCTGTGTCTTTGGGATAGTAGGGCAGACAGCCAGCACTATGAACAAAAAGACTGGCCACCAACAACCAGCTTCTTACCCGGAAATCACAACGTGAAAACTGTGTCACTAGTTAACCCCAAGAAAATTCTGCTGCCACCACTCCACATCAAATTAGGGCTTATGAAAATTTTGGAAGGCCTTGAACAAGAATGGAACAGCTTTCAAGTACCTGGAGTCAAAGTTTCCTCGTATAAGTGAAGGCAAGCTAAAGGCAGGAATCTTTGTTGGTCTTTAGATTCTGGGGACTACAGTGAGGAACAAGGAGAGTGGTGGTTACATCAGGATATTTGCACCATGGAAACTCGATACCAGGGCAAATGGAATGTCAGCATGATGGCGGATTACTGCTGGTCATTGAAACGTAATGGTCTCGATGCACAGCACAAGCGAAAATCGAAGCAGTCCTCCTTCCTTTGATTCAATATATAGGCTAACCATTAGGAGCATATTTTTTTTAATAAAATCATTTGATTTGATTCATGTTGATTTAGAATTCATATGTTCTTAAAATAACACAATGTGTTTTTCCATGATTACTTGCCTAATTTTAATAAAGTAACAATTTATTAAAAATTCTCTTTTTTTTATTATTATCATTAATTTGTATTTTACTCAAAATCCTTACGTGATAGAGCAAAATGGTTTAGATATTTACAATCAGCAGCCCATGAATAAAAATAGAAATTAAAAACATTCCAAATGCAGACCAGTGTTATCAGTAACTCCAGGAGCTGAACTGCAACATTATCCTCACTAGTTTACCACGAAAACAATTTATAAGAATGGACGTGGTTGTAAGGTTGAAGCAGGGAGACAGAGTGTTTCATATACCACCTGGCTAGGTGCTGTCTCCTCCACCACCTGCCCAGGTGCTGTCTCCTCCACCACCTGGCCAGGTGCTACCTCCTCCACTACCTGGCCAGGTGCTGCCTCCTCCACCACCTGGCCAGATGCTGCCTCCTCCACCACCTGGCCAGGTGCTGTCTCCTCCACCACCTGGCCAGGTGCTACTCTCCACCACCTGGCCAGGTGCTGCCTCCTCCACCACCTGGCCAGGTGCTGCCTCCTCCACCACCTGGCCAGGTGCTGTCTCCTCCACCTGGTCAGGTGCTACCTCCTCCACCACCTGGCCAGGGCCTGCCTCCTCCACCACCTGGCCAGGTGCTGCCTCCTCCATCACCTGGCCAGGTGCTACCTCCTCCACCACCTGGCCAGGTGCTACCTCCTCCACCACCTGGCCAGGTGCTACCTCCTCCACCACCTAGCCAGGTGCTGCCTCCACCACCTGCCCAGGTGCTGCCTCCACCACCTGGCCAGGTGCTGCCTCCACCACCTGGCCAGGTGGTGCCTCCTTCACTGCGGCAGTAACAACTGAACGCCAAGATCAACCTGCACTGCAGATACGTAGAGTAAAGGCTTAGGAATGGAGTTGTTCACACGGTGATAATACTCGGGTAAATATACCTGAATGTGAGTCTGGGGAGAGAGGAAAGCCACATAAAATCATCCCAACATGGACCAGTGATAAACAGGAAGCAGAATAAGACAGTTAATTCAACACTACATAAAAAGATGAGAAGGAATGTCAGAAGACATATTATAGCAATCTTGCTACACACGTACGTACAACATACATAAACACACATTATACATACATTACACACACACACATATGAGCTACTATAAAATAGTTTCTGGTCTTTAATTTTCGCGCGCATCCTGGTTAAAATATGGAGGCGGCGTAGATGAGGGTGCGCAGTACACTCCCTTGTGAAGTAACGTGAGAGTTTCAGTGCGCTCGGTCATTCCGTTGAGGTTACACGGGGATTTTTCTGTTGTTTTGTCAGTGCATTGTTGTGACTCTTTTATGTAACAATATAGAATCTTTATGAAAAAGAACAGCATGTGTGTGTGTGTGTGTTGTGGGGTCCTAGCAAACTTTTGGTTAGATCGTTAACCTGCAGTACCACTGGGTACGTCATCAACCAACATATGGCACTCAAGTAGCAGTGTTTTAACACCACAGATTGTACCAGATGTCCTTATGAAAGAAGACCTCCAGAAATGTCTGGAGAAGTGGCAGAGACGCTGGCATCTGTGTTCAACCTTCACAACACTTTGAGGGAGACAACTTTAACTAGGTGATGAGATAATTTTATATAATTTGTTCTTTGCCAGTCCAGGAACTTTCTGGACTGCTTCCCAGATGATCAACATAAATGGCGCCTCTCGAGGTTGCAACTTGTCCTCCTTAATTCTAAGTTGATTTCTCACATACACGTTTCACCAGTTTTATTATACATTACAGAAGCTATTGTTAAAATATTGTTTTTAACTGAATGGAGTTACAGGACACTTGAGGCTGAAAACTGACACTTGAGACTGAAAGCTGACACTTGAGGCTGAAAGCTGACACTTGAGGCTGAAAGCTGACACTTGAGGCTGAAAGCTGACACTTGAGGCTGAAAGCTGACACTTGAGGCTGAAAGCTGACACTTGAGGCTGAAAGCTGACACTTGAGGCTGAAAGCTGACACTTGAGGCTGAAAGCTGACACTTGAGGCTGAAAGCTGACACTTGACGTGCGTTGTATGCACGTCAATTGTATTTATGCTTTGTTTTAATACATATATTTATTGTATTTTTGTTTTATTTCAGAGTAGAGGTGTGGTTGCTGTAGTGATGTCTACACGAGGCTGTGTTAACTCTCGCCTACACGAGCCTGTGTTAACTCTCTCCTACACGAGGCTGTGTTAACTCTCGCCTACACGAGGCTGTGTTAACTCTCGCCTACACGAGGCTGTGTTAACTCTCGCCTACACGAGGCTGTGTTAACTCTCTCCTACACGAGGCTGTGTTAACTCTCCTACACGAGGCTTTGTTAACTCTCGCCTACACGAGGCTGTGTTAACTCTCGCCTACACGAGGCTGTGTTAACTCTCGCCTACACGAGGCTGTGTTAACTCTCTCCTACACGAGGCTGTGTTAACTCTCGCCTACACGAGGCTGTGTTAACTCGCCTACACGAGGCTGTGTTAACCTCGCCTACACGAGGCTGTGTTAACTCTCGCCTACACGAGGCTGTGTTAACTCTCTCCTACACGAGGCTGTGTTAACTCTCCTACACGAGGCTTTGTTAACTCTCGCCTACACGAGGCTGTGTTAACTCTCGCCTACACGAGGCTGTGTTAACTCTCGCCTACACGAGGCTGTGTTAACTCTCTCCTACACGAGGCTGTGTTAACTCTCGCCTACACGAGGCTGTGTTAACTCGCCTACACGAGGCTGTGTTAACTCTCGCCTACACGAGGCTGTGTTAACTCTCCTACACGAGGCTTTGTTAACTCTCGCCTACACGAGGCTGTGTTAACTCTCGCCTACACGAGGCTGTGTTAACTCTCTCCTACACGAGGCTGTGTTAACTCTCGCCTACACGAGGCTGTGTTAACTCTCGCCTACACGAGGCTGTGTTAACTCTCGCCTACACGAGGCTGTGTTAACTCTCGCCTACACGAGGCTGTGTTAACTCTCGCCTACACGAGGCTGTGTTAACTCTCGCCTACACGAGGCTGTGTTAACTCTCGCCTACACGAGGCTGTGTTAACTCTCGCCTACACGAGGCTGTGTTAACTCTCGCCTACACGAGGCTGTGTTAACTCTCCAGACAGTTTCTGTTATATTTGTCGTGAATTTGTTATTAAAAAGCAACAAATAAATATTACACACTTGCTCAGTAATAACCCGCGGGAGACAGAAACTCAGAGGATTCAGTGATCTATATATTTCGATCCCCTTATGGGATCCTCTTCAGCGGATGAAGAAGATCCCAGAAGAGGATCGAAACATATAGATCAATCAGTCTTTTGAGTTTCTGTATCCATGTGAATTATTATTGAGAAATGATAAGTGTTCATTACACTTTAGTTATTCATTACACACTTTGTAAATAAAGTTACTACACGTACTTCAGCGTGAAAGTTGGAGACCACGACCAGTCATGGCCTCCCCATGAAGTCTGTTCTGCTCTCCCAGTCTTGTGTGAACGGCACAGCAGAGCCAAGAGTCTACATTGGTTCCAGAAACAATGGCCAATTAGAAGTAGATTTGCACCAGAGACAAGGAATGTAGTACGAGGCAGTGTGGTTAGTCCAAAAAAAAAATCCTCTTGCCTCCTATACATATTGAACTTGGTTTAATGAAGCAGTTTGTTCAAGCTTTACCACGAGATGGAGACAGTTTTAAGTTTTTTTTTTTTTGCGCCAGAAGTTTGCAGGAGTGTCGGCAGGAAGCTCAGGGAAGAAATATTTGTTGGGACAGATATAACGTAACTTCTCCAGGATGAGAATTTTGACAACTTTCAGCTTGATGTTGAAAAAGAGGCGTCGAATGCCTTCAAAGATGTTGTCAAAAAAGTTCTTGGGTAACTACAAGGACCCCAAACTATAAATAATTATAGAGGAGCTGATGAGAACACATTATTATACAGCTGATAAACACAAATTATTATAGATGAGCTGGTTCATAAATCACTGTAAAGGAGCTGATAAACACAAATTATTATAAAGCTGAGCTGATGAACACACACAAGAGCTGATGAACACACAGAAAAGCTGATGAACACAGAGCTGATGAACACACAGGGGAGCTGATGAACACACAGGGGAGCTGATGAACACACAGGTTAAGTTAATATTTACTGGTAATGAACTCCAGATTCTGGGGCCCTTTATGTGCATAGAATTTTTACATTGGTTAGTATGGACTCGGGGTATGATGAACACAGAGCTAATGAACACAGAGCTGATGAACACACAAAAGAGCTGATGAACACAGAGCTGATGAACACACAGAAGAGCTGATGAACACAGAGGAACTGATGAACACATAGAAGAGCTAATGAACACAGACGAGCTGATGAATACAAATCATACATCACATTCATAGTAACATGGTTCTCAGGGTTGTGTCACATAAACTAACATAACAGTACCAGTTACCACAGTAATGCACACAACATCTGTGACATACGCCGAGTATGTTATTATATTTGACATACATTGCACGTAACCAAAATCCCGCATACCATCAATAACCAGCTTAAGCATTGAAGTTTATTGCCGGTGCGAATGAGTGCAACATTCCCATTTGCCAGTCTGTTCTGGAGATCTGCCGGTCAGGGTGAGGGTAAGGGCCCCAGGGTAGGCTACCTCGCATCTGGGATTCTTCCTGGAGCTTCAGTTCCTCACAAGCCTCGAGACGGTTAGCCCCATACTAGAGTTTTGTCTTGTGTATGGGCGTCTAACACTGTAGCTAGTGAGTTGTCAGAACTCTCGTATTATGGTAGTGATAAACCCACTGTATACAGTGGACATACCTGCAAATAAATTTGGTGGTGGAAATATACGGTTATTCAAAAGCTGGTGAATACCTTCTCATTCTCTTAATTAACCTGCTGTACTGCCTGCACTCACACTGGTATCAAGACCACACTGTATCAACATCTGTGGCCCCAGACTATCCAGCATCTTACCAGAAGATATCAGAAACACGGCTGGGACAAGTTTAGAAGTCTTCAAGAGGAAACTAGACAAGTATCTTCACCAGGTGGCAGATCAACCAGGCTGTGATGGATATGTGGGGCAGACAGGCTTGGCCCGAGGCCGGGTTCTGGGAGTCAATAAACTCTCTAAATTCATTAAAGGTTATAACTTGTATGACTAGGTACAACAGTCCTTTTAAAAGTACCTGTGTTCGTAATACCAGCTGCTACAATAACTTACACACAGTTGCAACAGTAACCTACACACAGCTGCTACAGTAACTAACACACCACTTGCCAAAGTAACTTATACAACAGTTGCCATGCTAACTTACGCACCCGCCGCAATGTCACTCCTAATACAACTCTCACAATCACTACGTACCTGCAAAGAAAACACAAAGAATTTTTAGTAAAAAAATATAGTTTTATGGATACCCTAAAACTAAACTGGTATTCTTGAGTGTCCACTGACTGAGGAATATAGAGAGTTTAGTAACGTATGTGATTACCAAGAAACAGCCAGCAGCAACAGCCTGGTTGATCAGGAAAGCACCAGATAAGCCTGGTCCCGGGCCGGGCTGCGGGGGTAAAAATTTATCGAAACCCATCAATGGTATAAACGAATATCTTATTGATTTTTTTATTTAATCAGTAGGAAGAGTAAAATCCATACTGGTGAGAGAGTCCTGGGAGACTGGGAGGCATCCAGGGCCCATTCAAGCACAAGGATGGGAAGGACAAGTCCAGTTCCTTTAATCAAGGTCCCCTCACTGACATCAAGGGGATCTTATCAGTAAAGATACGATACCAGATATTTTGAGTATTTTAAATCTGTATCAGATATATAAATTGTACATATATACTCAGATATGCTCCTATTAACCGTTTGAGGCCTAGTTCTTAGGCCTCTTGCTTATCCATATTTTCTTGAGCTACCCTCCACAGGATGGATGACCTACACAGTAAACCAGCAGCTGTGGCGGAACCCTCTAAACCTTTTCTGCACAGAGGACCAGCAGACTCCAGCTTCCTAAGTGAGGCAGAATATGCTAGACTCACAGCAGCCATTACTGAATCCCTCGCACACTGCTCTGGGTGCTCCGTCACCCAAGAGTACAACAATAATAATACCAGCAATAATAATAATAATAATAATAATAATAATAATAATAATAATAATAATAATATCTTTATTTCTACCAGTACATGTACAAGGTATACAGACCATAGCTGACATCAATGACATGCTACTATATAGAAAGCCCCTTGTTATGCTGAGCATTTCTGGCAAATTAGGTCAATTTTGTCCCAGGATGCGACCCACACCAGTCCACTAACACCCAGGTACCCATTTTACTGATGGGTGAACATGGACGACAGGTGTAAAGAAACACACCCCATATTTCCACTCTTGCCGGGAATCGAACCCGGACCTTCAGCGTGTGAAGCGAGAGTTTTGCCTACCAGGCCACCAGCCAATAATAATAATAATAATAATAATAATAATAATAATAATAATAATCCAATGCTTTCAGCTGCAGTGCAGGAAGGAGAGTACAAAAAAATTATGCACAATAAATCTGGTTTAAAAGTGAAATTAAAACAAAATGTTATATAGCAATTTCAACTTAAAGGATAGAAACCCCCCCCCCCATGCAGATAACCCAGGCCACACTTGGGACGTTGAAATATCTAACAAGACTTAAAATATTCCAGCTGAGTGTTTGTTGTTGAGCAGCAGGACTGGTGGAGGAGCGAGCACTGTGATTGGTCGAGACCGAGGATGAGAGACACCCCCCCCCAGCCACAACCCAGACGAGCGCCCTCGGGGGGCTCTCAGCCAATCAGCATCCAGCTACCGTAAATGGCCATGGCCTCGGCCAATCGAAGAAAAGATGGCATACTGGCGCCAACCCGGCGCCGTCAACAAAACAAGGGGAGGTCAGAGAGCTACGGCGTCAAGCATCTCTCTCTCTCTGCCAACAAAATAATGAAGAATTCCGCATCTTCGCACTTTTTTAAAAACAAAGGAAATTCCACGTTTCACCCCAGAAAAAAACGCCCCTCACTTAGGAGAGGAACTTGATGGGGCGACGTTTCGATCCGTCCTGGACCTCCGTCAGTGATGTATTGAGTCGTAATTACAACAACGTAATGCGTCACTGACCTGACTGGGTTATCGCAAGTTAAATTCTACATCATGTAATATTTAAGTCCATTGTGGAAACTTGTGTTGAAGCCTAAATAAAAGTATTTTTATCTCTTACAATGTAAACAACAGCATACCTCTCTTTCACAGTGTAAACAACAGCATATATCTCTTTCACAGTGTAAACAACAGCATATATATCTTTCACAGTGTAAACAAAAGCATGCCTCTCTTTCACAGTGTAAACAAAAACATATTTATCTCTTTCACAGTGTAAACAACAGCATATATCTCTTTCACAGTGTAAACAACAGCATATATCTCTTTCACAGTGTAAACAACAGCATATATCTCTTTCACAGTGTAAACAACAGCATATATCTCTTTCACAGTGTAAACAAAAGCATGCCTCTCTTTCACAGTGTAAACAAAAACATATTTATCTTTCACTGTGTAAACAACAGCATATATATCTTTCACAGTGTAAACAAAAGCATGCCTCTCTTTCACAGTGTAAACAAAAACATATTTATCTCTTTCACAGTGTAAACAACAGCATATATCTCTTTCACAGTGTAAACAACAGCATATATCTCTTTCACAGTGTAAACAACAGCATATATCTCTTTCACAGTGTAAACAACAGCATATATCTCTTTCACAGTGTAAACAACAGCATATATATCTTTCACAGTGTAAACAACAGCATATATCTCTTTCACAGTGTAAATAAAAGCATACCTCTTTCTTTCACCTTGTAAACAAAAGCATGGAAAGATAAACACATAAGCAGTATAATGTGATCCTTTATTGACAACGTTTCGCCCACACAGTGGGCTTTATCGAGTCACAAACAGATCTACCTTATGTGTTTATCTTTCTTACCTTATGTGTTTATCTTTCCATTGTGTCGGTATTTTATACCATTTATTTCCAAACAAAAGCATACCTCTCTCACAGTTTATCACACACACACAGGGAGGCTCAGCGACAATATGAAAATGATATAGCATCAAAAGTCAAGTTTGACCCAAAGCTGTTGTACAGCCACATCAGGAGGAAAACAACAGTCAAGGACCAGGTAATCAGGCTGAGGAAGGAAGGTGGGGAGTTCACAAGAAACGACCAAGAGGTATGTGAGGAGCTCAACATGAGATTTAAAGAAGTATTTACAGAATAGGGAGGTATACCAACAAGTGCTGGATGAAATACACACAACCGAGGAGGAGGTGAAGAAGCTGTTATGTGAACTCGATACCTCAAAAGTGGTTGGACCTGACAACATTTCAACGTGGGTCCTTAGAGAGGGAGCAGAGATGTTGTGTGTGCCACTAACAAAAATCTTCAACATATCCATTGAAACTGGGCAACTACCTGAGGTGTGGAAGATGGCAAATGCAGTCCCAATTTTTAAGAAAGGAGACAGACAAGAGGCATTAAACTACAGACCTGTGTCACTGACGTGTATAGTATGCAAAGTCATGGAGAAGATCATCAGGAGGAGAGTGGTGGAGCACCTAGAAAGACACAAGCTTATAAACGACAACTAGCACGGTTTCAGGGAAGGAAAATCCTGTGTCACAAACCTACTGGAGTTTGATGACAAGGTAACAGAAGTAAGACACGAGAGAGAGAGAGGTGGATAGACTGCATTTTCTTGGACTGCAAGAAGGCGTTCGACACAGTTCCTCACAAGAGGTTAATGCAAAAGCGTAACAGGAAAGGCACTGCAATGGATCAGAGAATATCTGACAGGAAGGCAACAACGAGTCATGGTACGTGACGAGGTGTCAGAGTGGGCGCCTGTGACGAGTGGGGTTCCACAAGGGTCAGTCCTGGGACCGGTAATGTTTTTGGTATATGTGAATGACATAACGGAAGGGATAGACTCAGAAGTGTCCCTGTTTGCAGATGATGTGAAGTTAATGAGAAGAATTAAATCAGTTGAGGATCAGGCAGGACTACAAAGAGACCTGGACAGGCTACAGGACTGGTCCAGTAACTGGCTCCTTGAATTTAACCCTGCCAAATGTAAAGTCATGAAGATCGGGGAAGGGCAAAGAAGAGTATAATCTAGGTGGCCAAAGACTGCAAACCTCACTCAAGGAAAAAGATCTTGGGGTGAGTATAATACCGAGCACATCTCCTGAGGCACACATCAATCAGATAACTGCTGCAGCATACGGGCGGCTGGCAAACCTAAGAATAGCGTTCCAATACCTCACTAAGGAATCGTTCAAGACTCTGTACACCATATACGTCAGGCCCATACTGGAGTATGCAGCACCAGTTTGGAACCCCCACCTGGTCAAGCACGTCGGGAAATTAGAGAAAGTGCAAAGGTTTGCAACAAGTCTAGTCCCAGAGCTACGAAGAAAGGTTAAGGGAAATCGGCCTGACGACACTAGAGGACAGGAGGGTTAGGGGAGACATGATAACGACATATAAAATATTGCGAGGAATAGATAAGGTGGACAGAGACAAGATGTTCCAGAGAGGGGACACAGAAACAAGGGGTCACAGTTGGAAGTTGAAGACTCCTATGAGTCAAAGGGATGTTAGGAAGTATTTCTTCAGTCATAGAGTTGTCAGGAAGTGAAATAGCCTAGAAAGTGACGTAGTGGAGGCAGGAACCATACATAGTTTTAAGACGAGGTTTGATAAAGCTCATGGAGCAGGAAGAGAGAGGACCTAGTAGCAATCAGTGAAGAGGCGGGGCCAGGAGCTATGACTCGACCCGTGCAACCACAAATAGGTGAGTACACACACACACACACACACTGGTTAACTTCTGGTGTAATAAAGTGGAAGACTTTAAGAGTGTGGGAGTCTGCCTGAGGTTCACAGCCTGTACTGCCTCAGTGTCCTGCCTCAGTGTCCTGCCTCAATGTCCTGCCTCAGTGCCCTGCCTCTGTGTCCTGCCTCAATGTCCTGCCTCAGTGCCCTGCCTCTGTGTCCTGCCTCAGTGTCCTGCCTCAGTGTCCTGCCTCAGTGTCCTGCCTCAGTGTCCTGCCTCAATGTCCTGCCTCAGTGCCCTGCCTCTGTGTCCTGCCTCAGTGTCCTGCCTCAGTGTGCTGCCTCAGTGTCCTGCCTCAGTGTCCTGCCTCAGTGCCTTGCCTCAGTGTCCTGCCTGTGTCCTGCCTCAGTGCCCTGCCTCAGTGTCCTGCCTCAGTGTCGTGCCTCAGTGCCCTGCTTGAGTGTCCTGCCTCAGTGCCCTGCCTCAGTGTCCTGCCTCAGTGTCCTGCCTCAGTGCCCTGCCTCAGTGTTCTGCCTCAGTGCCCTGCCTCAGTGCCCTGCCTCAGTGTCCTGCCTCAGTGCCCTGCCTCAGTGTCCTGCCTCAGTGTCCTGCCTCAGTGTCCTGCCTCAGTGCCCTGCCTCAGTGTCCTGCCTCAGTGTCCTGCCTCAGTGCCCTGCATCAGTGCCCTCCCTCAGTGCCCTGCCTCAGTCTTGGTTGTGATACTGGTGAAGGCCCCTCTTGCACGCAATCTTGAGTTACTGCTGCCACATAATAATAATAATAATAATAATAATAATAATAATAATAATAATAATAATAATAATAAAATTAATAATAAAGATAAAATTAATAATACTAACAATAACAATAATGACAAAATTAATAATAATAACAATAACAATAATGATAAAATTAATAGTAATAACAACAACAATAATAATAATGATAAAATTAATAATAATTATGATAAAATTAATAATAATAATGATAATAATGAAGACTGACATCGGGCTATCCTACAAGGGTAGAAAAACACTTGCAACCAGTCACAGGTACAGTTTAGTTGCATTTACATGATGTAAGGAAGACGGTGAAGTCTTGCCAGTACACCTCACAATACAATACCTGTGACCAGCTGCGATACTTTCCTGGCAGCCAAGATCACTGACCAGCTGCGATACTTCCCTGGCAGCCAAGCCCACTGACCAGCTGCGATACTTCACTGGCAGCCAAGCCCACTGACCAGCTGCGATACTTCACTGGCAGCCAAGCCCACTGACCAGCTGCGATACTTCACTGGCAGCCAAGCCCACTGACCAGCTGCGATACTTCACTGGCAGCCAAGCCCACTGACCAGCTGCGATACTTCACTGGCAGCCAAGCCCACTGACCAGCTGCGATACTTCACTGGCAGCCAAGCCCACTTACGTTAACATTATGGGGATTTTTTTTGAATCCTCATATATTAGAATATTCTAGACATAGTGTAATAGACATAGAAATTACTTAATACTTTGCTTGTAATAGATGTTCCAGTCATTAATTCACGAAGTGTCGTATACGGATGGAAAGTTGTCACTGGGAAACAATGAATACGGAGCATATCTTCATATTGTGACCAACTAATAAAGTTATGGTTACATAACTTTACTAGTTGTGACCAACTAGTAAAGTTATGTGACCTAGAGAGACCTGTAACTATCGTACACCTCTACTGTGGAAATAAATGGTATAAAATACCGACACAATGGAAAAATAAATACATAAGCAGTATAATGTGATCCTTTATTGACAACGTTTCGCCCACGCAGTGGGCTTTATCGAGTCACAGACAGATCTACCTGGAAAATGAGTAACATGAATATATATATAGGGTATAGTCAGGTGGAGAATGCTGGGTCAGGTGGAGAAAGCTGCATGTGACAGTCTTAAAAGTAGTGTGATAGTTAAAAACATTGTGTGACTTAAAGGACCTGCAGTGTTCCATTCTTGAGTTCTAGGTGGGATAGCGTTGAAGAAGTTTCTTGGCAATAGGTTCAGCTATGTTGTAGAAGCCGTTGTTCTGGTTGAAGTTGTTGGATATACAGATAAGTGATGATTCCAGGATTCTTCGGTATTGCGTGTTGTCTTCTCTGGCGAAGAGTCTTGCGTTTCTGTAGTTGATTAAATGGTTGTGTAAATTTCGGTGTTGAACACAGGCATTTCTTGAGTCGTCAGATCTGCCTGCGTACTGGTGTTCTGAAATGCGTGTTTGGAGGTCTCTGGATGTTTCGCCAACGTATAATTTGCTGCAGCCATTACAAGGGATTGTGTATACCCCTGCCGTGGATTGAAGTTTTTCCTGTCTGTTACTGGTAATGTCCTTGATGGTGGTGGATGTGGAGATGGATACTCGGAATGAGGTCTTAGAAAAATGTTGGAAACGTGTTTGGAAATGGAGTTGGTGGGAAGGACTATGTATCTCTTCTCAGCAGTGTCTTCTCTGGGTGTGTTGAAGATGTTTAATGCCCGTCGTCTGCAGTCTCTAATGTAGTGACGAGGATAGTGAAGTTTGGAAAAAACTTGTTCAATGAGGGAGCATTCTTCTTCAAGGAACTCACTGCTGCAGATTCTGAGTGCGCGAAGGAAAAAGCCTATAATTACACCACGTTTAATTTTGGTGTCGTGGTGAGAGTAGAAGTGGAGAAGATCGTGTTGATTGGTAGATTTTCGATAGACTTTAAAACGAAGTTCATGGTCAGCTTTGCAGAGAAGAACATCAAGGAGGAAGAGTGTTGTCGACTTCTTCTTCTAGTGTAAACTGGATTGATGGCTCGACCTGGTTGAGTTCGTGTTGGAGAGCTTGAACGTTGAAGCGTCTGGGAGTTATGATGAGAATGTCGTCAACATAACGAAGCCTTGTAATGGCTGCAGCAAATTATACGTTGGCGAAACATCCAGAGACCTCCAAACACGCATTTCAGAACACCAGTACGCAGGCAGATCTGACGACTCAAGAAATGCCTGTGTTCAACACCGAAATTTACACAACCATTTAATCAACTACAGAAACGCAAGACTCATCGCCAGAGAAGACAACACGCAATACCGAAGAATCCTGGAATCATACTATCTGTATATCCAAAACTTCAACCAGAACACAGCTTTACAAGCATAGCTGAACCTATTGCCAGAAACTCTTAACGTATCCCACCAGAACTCAAGAATGGTACACTGCAGGCCTAAGTCACACAATGTTTTTAACTATCACACTACTTTAAGACTGTCACATGAGCTTCTCTCCACCTGACACAGCATTCTACCGAAGATATCCCTAATATATATCATGTTATAGATGAATGGTTCAGAGAACGACAGCTTTAAATTAACACAATGCAACATATTGGGTATCTTTTGAAACGTTTCGCCACCAGGGCTTCATCAGTCAATACAAAGTAGAAAGGTGTAAGAGAGTTGGTTTTGAGTAATCTAGTCCTCGGCCATGGAGTCGATGTGTTCAGTCCATCAATCTTTATAGAAATGACAGTATATGTCCGTAGAGGTGGCTTTATATATCATGATAGTTAGGTGAGGTGTGAAGCATCAGGAGGCGGGGTCATAGTGGTACCATCCACTAGTCTAAGTAGATCTTCGTCCAAAGGTTGGACAAGTGTTGAAGAATTCATTTGTATTAAGATCCCAAGATGTTGCTGTGTCAGACAGGGTATAGATGAATGGTTCAGAGAACCGACAAGTTACTCATTTTCCAGGTAGATCTGTCTGTGACTCGATAAATCCCACTGCGTGGGCGAAACGTTGTCAATAAAGGATCACATTATACTGCTTATGTGTTTATTTTTCCACCTCTACTGTACAGCTGGGAAACATTAGGATGTGTTTCCATGAGACACCTACTGACCATGTTCACCCATCAGTGTAAAATGGGTACCTGGGTGTTAGTTGACTGGTGTGGGTCGCACCCTGGGACAAACCTGACCTAATTTGCCCGAAATGCTCAGCATAACAAGTGGCTTTCTATATAGTAGTATGTCATTGATGTCAGCTATGGTCTGTACACCATGTACATGTACTTGTAGAAATAAAGATATTATTATTATTATAAAAACTCTTCTTCTCACCATATGAGTGTGACAAGTCACACCTGCTTGCCAGGTGGCACCAGCATTATGAGAGCCTGAGGCCCCAGTTTGTTTACTGGGGTCTGGAAGCATTGTTGAATTTTTGAATGTCATATCGACTCATGTTCTCACTATGAGAGTGATTAACACTCACCCTGGTCGGCCGTGTGGCAAGAGTGCCTCGAGTTGGGCCGCTCAGTGGAGGCTGGACACACCGTGTTTGGATGCCCTGAAGGCAGTCTTGTGCGAGGACCCAGGAAAGTAACACCATACCCGGCCCTGACTTCTCAACCATGGAACCCTAATAACTACACCGCTCTCACCTTCTTATTACTGAGAGAAGACACTGGCACATCTATTTATTATGTGCTCAAACAGCTGTTCTGGGTCTTTAAGTACATATAAAATACTTAAGAGTGGATTCTTGGACTTTGAGCAGGTATCCACACACCTCCAACGCTTCAGTCATGCAATCAAACTGATTCGTTTCATCTTTATTTCTGTAGTCTTCAGAGTATCTTGGAATCATGTTGAATGTGTGTGTGTGTGTGTGTACTCACCTAGTTGTGGTTGCAGGGTCGATTCACAGCTCCTGGCTGTGTGTGTGTGTGTGTGTGTAAGCTCTTTAAACACAAGTTTATCATTACAGATGAACGTGAGTAAAACACTGGGTGTCGGCGGTAGTTACGTTACATTGGGATACAGCGATAGCTCTTATTATTAAGCAGGACATCAGTTGCTTGACGTCCTGTCCTGATGTCACCCAGGAAGCCCAAGACAACAACAACCCGGGTAGACAGTAAGACATCTGGGTCAGGTAGTCAAGTCAATTTCTTCTCGTTAATTAAACAGATGATAATCCATAATTTGTGTGAGTCAGGTAAGTGTTGAGTGTGGAGGGATATTATAATGTACAGTACCGACAATAAGACACATGTGCACCACTTAGGTATCCCCATTCAGAAACGTTTCGCCTACACGGTATGCTTCTTCAGTCGCGTACAGGCAAAACGTTTCAGAATGAAGATCCCTAACTGTTGCACATGTGTCTTATCAAATGATAGACATGTTGATATTAGGGTAGCGAGAGGTGATTAAGTTCTGGAGTGTGTTAAAGTGTAATGTTTAAGACGTGTATCCACCCTGAGTGTCCAGCCCACTGATCTAGTGCACACGAGCACTGCATAACATATATTGGTAATGGACCCAGGAACCAGGAGTTACCAAGGGATCATTCTGGTAAGTAACAGTATGCAATGTACTTGTGATTTACAGCCCATTTTCAACGAAAAGTCCACCAGGTGTTTGCAGGGTTGCGAATGCGATTTCTCTGAGTGGAAGACTCTAATTAACCATCAGTAATTCAGTATATGAATATATATATATATATATATATATATATTTAAGGGTCCACCTCAGGTGCACAAATATGGAGTCCCTTAGGCTTGGAGAAGTGAAATGTCTTCTAGGAAGGGATCATTTATTTAAAAATCACAAAAATGAATACATTAGCATAAAATATCAAAGATTATGGATCTCCTCCAGCTCCTCTGAAGCTGGACGCGAGCATTTCCTCTCTGGATGGCCACGCTGAGGCTCTGGAACATGAAAGTGGCTGCCCTTGGGTACCTGGTGGTGTCAATGAGTCTGGAACCCAGTTCTTTGAGGAATCGTGTGGCGTTCTTTCCTCATGATCCTAGGGTCTCCGATCCCACTGGTACAAATTGATACTGATGGCTTATGTCTCTGTACATGTTGATCTTGTACTCCTCCCTGTGATCTGCAGCACCTCCTTGTTGCCCGACACTGATGGATGTAGGTGTCAGCCAGCGTCGACACGCAGGTATAGTCCCGTGCTAAGAGCTTGCCATTCTTCCAGGGATAAATGATGATCCCGTCAGGGCGGTTTGTGGGGTTGTGAGTATTGTTGGATGCTAGTGATCAGGGCTCTCTTTCGGCTGGGCATCCAGCTGTAGCAAGGCTCCTCTTTATAATGTCGTTGACTTCATTGCGTCTTGCATGCCAGCCCTTGGGTTTGGAGCAGTTTAGTCCATGTAGACCATATTGATCGGCTTGTGCATTGCCGCAAATACACATATATTCTGTGTGAATTGGTGCAGCGAGACAAAGAGCCACTGCAATACATACGGAGGGTCTCGGGTCGAGGCGTGTTTCCACTGCCGAAATGGGAACTGTTTGGAGGAAGTCCCCAGAGTGATGTGCGCTCATAGCTAGGAGACGGGCAGTCTTCCTGTTGCATGTTACAGCCCTGAGCATGTTGGCATGCACCTTTTCAGCGACAGGACCATCCCAGCTCGATTGTTTGTAGGCCAGTGCTGCAGCTGAGTCACCAAGGTTCTCCAGAAGCATTTCAGATCTCTTTCGTTGTCCACTGCACAGGATTTGATGAAATAACTGAAAACAAGCCTGGTGCTCCGGGGTATGGGGAAGCATCGTCTAGCTTCCACTAGGCGCCCATACTTATCTGGAGTTTGGCGTTGTGGATAAGTACTGTGTACTCTGATGCAGAGTTTGCAGGTTCGAGTCTCGCTGTGGACGTAGACATAATGTGTGTGTGTGTGTGTGTGTGTGTGTGTGTTTGTGTGTGTGTGTGTTTGTGTGTGTGTGTGTGTACTCACCTAGTTGTACTCACCTAGTTGTAGTTGCAGGGGTCGATTCATAGCTCCTGGCCCCGCCTCTTCACTGGCCGCTACTGGGTCACTCTCCCTGCCCCATGAGCTTTATCATACCTTTTCTTAAAGCTATGTATGGAGCCTGCCTCCACTACATCACTTCCTAAACTATTCCACTTCCCGACCACTCTGTGACTGAAGAAATACTTCCTAACATCTCTGTGATTCATCTGAGTCTTCAACTTCCAACTGTGTCCCCTTGTTGCTGTGTCCCATCTCTGGAACATTCTGTCTCTGTCCACTTTGTCAATTCCTCTCATTATCTTATATGTTGTTATCATGTCCCCCCTATCTCTCCTGTCCTCCAGTGTCGTCAGGTCGATTGTGTGTGTGTGTGTGTGTGTGTGTGTGTGTATGTGTGTGTGTGTGTGTGTGTGTTTGTGTGTGTGTATACATATCCTTCGCCAACCAACAGTGTCCACTACTGTGTGTCCATGGCACCACTGCGTATCAGTGTTTATTCTACACTTCCTCCAGTATCTCCCACTCCAGTAAGTTACAGCAGTGTGTTGAACATGACTCTGGAGTGTTTTCAACGTATTTCTGATTCCACAATATGCAAATATCCGCACCTCCGCTCCACACTGTATGAGTGAGCGGCTCAGACACCTCACAACCTAAGTCAAACTGTCTGACCAAATATCCAAATATAATACAAGTCTGAATACAGGCAGGAACCGTGCCATAGTACAGGTGTGTAGTGTCTCATGGTGCAGGTGTGTAGTGTGTCATGGTGCAGGTGTGTAGTGTGTCATGGTGCAGGTGTGTAGTGTGTCATGGTGCAGGTGTGTAGTGTGTCATGGTGCAGGTGTGTAGTGTGTCATGGTGCAGGTGTGTAGTGGCTATGGTGCAGTTGTGTGTGTAATGGTGCAGTGTGTAGTGCACTCACCTTTTAAGTATGCAGGGTCGAGTCATAGCCTGGCACACGCCTCTTCACTGGCACCTAATAGGTCCTCTTTCCTGCTCCATGACTTATCATCCTGTCTTAAAACTATGTATGGTTCCTGCCTCCACTGTCGCTGACCAACTATTCCACTTCTGACAACTCTATGACTAGTAAATACTCCTAACATCCTTTGACTCATCTGAGTCTTCGAATTCCAATTGTACCTTGTTTCTGTGTCCCATCTCTGGAAAATCCTGTCTCTGTCCACCTTGTTAATTCCTCGCAGTATTTTATATGTTGTTATCATGTCTCCCCTAACCCTCCAGTGTCGTCAGGCCGATTTCCCTTTAACCTTTCTTCGTGTGTCAGGGTGCAGGTGTGTACTGTGTCATGGTTCAGGTGTGTACTGTGTCATGGTTCAGGTGTGTACTGTGTATCAGGGTGCAGGTGAGTACTGTGTCAGGGTGCAGGTGTGTACTGTGTATCAGGGTGCAGGTGAGTAGTGTGTCAGGGTGCAGGTGTGTACTGTGTATCAGGGTGCAGGTGAGTACTGTGTCAGGGTGCAGGTGTGTACTGTGTATCAGGGTGCAGGTGCGTAGTGTGTATCAGGGTGCAGGTGTGTACTGTGTATCAGGGTGCAGGTGAGTACTGTGTCAGGGTGCAGGTGTGTACTGTGTATCAGGGTGCAGGTGAGTACTCTGTCAGGGTGCAGGTGTGTACTGTGTATCAGTGGTGCAGGTGAGTACTCTGTCAGGGTGCAGGTGTGTACTGTGTATCAGGGTGCAGGTGCGTAGTGTGTCATGGTGCAGGTGTGTACTGTGTATCATGGTGCAGGTGAGTACTCTGTCAGGGTGCAGGTGCGTAGTGTGTCATGGTGCAGGTGTGTACTGTGTATCAGGGTGCAGGTGAGTACTCTGTCAGGGTGCAGGTGTGTACTGTGTGTCAGGGTGCAGGTGCGTAGTGTGTCATGGTGCAGGTGTGTACTGTGTATCATGGTGCAGGTGCGTAGTGTGTCATGGTGCAGGTGTGTAGTGTGACATGGTGCAGGTATGTACTGTGATCAGGTGCAGTGGTAGCTCTGGTGTGACAGTGTGTCTGTGTAGCACGCTGAGCAGGTAGCTAGGGTGCTGTGTAGCACTTGTGTAGTGCTACCAGGTAGCTAGGGCAGCTGGTGTACAACTTGTAGCACTGCTGAGCCAGGTAGCTAGGGTAGCCTGTGTAGCAACACTTGTTTGGAAGCACCGCTGAGCCAGGTAGCTAGGGTAGCCTGGTGTAGCAACACTTGCTTGGAAGCACCGCTGAGCCAGGTAGCTAGGGTAGCCTGGTGTAGCAACACTTGCTTGGAAGCACCGCTGAGCCAGGTAGCTAGGGTAGCCTGGTGTAGCAACACTTGCTTGGTAGCACCGCTGAGCCAGGTAGCTAGGGTAGCCTGGTGTAGCAACACTTGCTTGGAAGCACCGCTGAGCCAGGTAGCTAGGGTAGCCTGGTGTAGCAACACTTGCTTGGAAGCACTGCTGAGCCAGGTAGCTAGGGTAGCCTGGTGTAGCAACACTTGTTTGGAAGCACGCTGAGCCAGGTAGCTAGGGTAGCCTGGTGTAGCAACACTTGCTTGGTAGCACTGCTGAGCCAGGTAGCTAGGGTAGCCTGGTGTAGCAACACTTGCTTGGTAGCACCGCTGAGCCAGGTAGCTAGGGTAGCCTGGTGTAGCAACACTTGCTTGGTAGCACTGCTGAGCCAGGTAGCTAGGGTAGCCTGGTGTAGCAACACTTGCTTGGAAGCACTGCTGAGCCAGGTAGCTAGGGTAGCCTGGTGTAGCAACACTTGCTTGGAAGCACCGCTGAGCCAGGTAGCTAGGGTAGCCTGGTGTAGCAACACTTGCTTGGTAGCACCGCTGAGCCAGGTAGCTAGGGTAGCCTGGTGTAGCAACACTTGCTTGGAAGCACTGCTGAGCCAGGTAGCTAGGGTAGCCTGGTGTAGCAACACTTGCTTGGTAGCACCGCTGAGCCAGGTAGCTAGGGTAGCCTGGTGTAGCAACACTTGCTTGGAAGCACGCTGAGCCAGGTAGCTAGGGTAGCCTGGTGTAGCAACACTTGCTTGGAGCACGCTGAGCCAGGTAGCTAGGGTAGCCTGGTGTAGCAACACTTGCTTGGAGCACCGCTGAGCAGGTAGCTAGGGAGCCTGGTGTAGCAACACTTGCTTGGTAGCACCGCTGAGCCAGGTAGCTAGGGTAGCCTGGTGTAGCAACACTTGCTTGGAAGCACCGCTGAGCCAGGTAGCTAGGGTAGCCTGGTGTAGCAACACTGCTTGGTAGCACCGCTAGCCAGGTAGCTAGGGTAGCCTGGTGTAGCAACACTGCTTGGAAGCACCGCTGAGCCAGGTAGCTAGGGTAGCCTGGTGTAGCAACACTTGCTTGGTAGCACCGCTGAGCCAGGTAGCTAGGGTAGCCTGGTGTAGCAACACTTGCTTGGAAGCACCGCTGAGCCAGGTAGCTAGGGGAGCCTGGTGTAGCAACACTTGCTTGGAGCACCGCTGAGCCAGGTAGCTAGGTAGCCTGGTGTAGCAACACTTGCTTGGAAGCACCGCTGAGCCAGGTAGCTAGGGTAGCCTGGTGTAGCAACACTTGCTTGGAGCACTGCTGAGCCAGGTAGCTAGGGAGCCTGGTGTGCAACACTTGCTTGGTAGCACTGCTGAGCCAGGTAGCTAGGGTAGCCTGGTGTAGCAACACTTGCTTGGTAGCACGCTGAGCCGGTAGCTAGGGTACCTGGTGTAGCAACACTTGCTTGGTAGCACCGCTGAGCCAGGTAGCTAGGGTAGCCTGGTGTAGCAACACTTGCTTGGAAGCACTGCTGAGCCGGTAGCTAGGGTAGCCTGGTGTAGCAACACTTGCTTGGTAGCACGCTGAGCAGGTAGCTAGGGTAGCCTGGTGTAGCAACACTTGCTTGGTAGCACCGCTGAGCCAGGTAGCTAGGGAGCCTGGTGTAGCAACACTTGCTTGGAGCACCGCTGAGCCAGGTAGCTAGGGTAGCCTGGTGTAGCAACACTTGCTTGGAGCACTGCTGAGCCAGGTAGCTAGGGTAGCCTGGTGTAGCAACACTTGTTGGAAGCACCGCTGAGCAGGTAGCTAGGGTAGCCTGTTGTAGCAACACTTGCTTGGTAGCACGCTGAGCCAGGTAGCTAGGGTAGCCTGGTGTAGCAACACTTGCTTGGTAGCACGCTGAGCCAAGTAGCTAGGGTAGCCTGGTGTAGCAACACTTGCTTGGTAGCACTGCTGAGCCAGGTAGCTAGGGTAGCCTGGTGTAGCAACACTTGCTTGGTAGCACTGCTGAGCCAGGTAGCTAGGGTAGCCTGGTGTAGCAACACTTGCTTGGAAGCACGCTGAGCCAGGTAGCTAGGGTAGCTTGGTGTAGCAACACTTGCTTGGTAGCACCGCTGAGCCAGGTAGCTAGGGCAGCCTGGTGTAGCAACACTTGCTTGGTAGCACTGCTGAGCCAGGTAGCTAGGGTAGCCTGGTGTAGCAACACTTGCTTGGTAGCACCGCTGAGCCAGGTAGCTAGGGTAGCCTGGTGTAGCAACACTTGCTTGGTAGCACCGCTGAGCCAGGTAGCTAGGGCAGCCTGGTGTAGCAACACTTGCTTGGTAGCACCGCTGAGCCAGGTAGCTAGGGTAGCCTGGTGTAGCAACACTTGCTTGGTAGCACCGCTGAGCCAGGTAGCTAGGGTAGCCTGGTGTAGCAACACTTGCTTGGTAGCACCGCTGAGCCAGGTAGCTAGGGTAGCCTGGTGTAGCAACACTTGCTTGGTAGCACTGCTGAGCCAGGTAGCTAGGGTAGCCTGGTGTAGCAACACTTGATTGGAAGCACCGCTGAGCCAGGTAGCTAGGGTAGCCTGGTGTAGCAACACTTGCTTGGTAGCACTGCTGAGCCAGGTAGCTAGGGCAGCCTGGTGTAGCAACACTTGCTTGGTAGCACTGCTGAGCCAGGTAGCTAGGGTAGCCTGGTGTAGCAACACTTGCTTGGTAGCACTGCTGAGACAGGTAGCTAGGGTAGCCTGGTGTAGCAACACTTGCTTGGTAGCACTGCTGAGACAGGTAGCTAGGGTAGCCTGGTGTAGCAACACTTGCTTGGTAGCACTGCTGAGCCAGGTAGCTAGGGTAGCCTGGTGTAGCAACACTTGCTTGGTAGCACTGCTGACCCAGGTACCAGAGGCACAATGCGGGTTCTGGCATTTTCTTGATAGGACGTTTCGCCCACCAGGGACCGTCTTCACCTCATGATAAAATCCCTGGTGGATGTTCCGGCTTCTTAATGAAATGATTCAACCAGCGTCTTGCGTTATTTACACCCACTGTGAGTATACTCTGTCACTGTGAGTATACTCTGTCACTGTGAGAATACTCTGTCACTGTGAGTATACTCTGTCACTGTGAGTATACTCTGTCACTGTGAGTATACTCTGTCACTGTGAGTATACTCTGTCACTGTGAGTATACTCTGTCACTGTGAGTATACTCTGTCACTGTGAGTATACTCTGTCACTGTGAGTATACTCTGTCACTGTGAGTATACTCTGTCACTGTGAGTATCTCTGTCACTGTGAGTATACTCTGTCACTGTGAGTATCTCTGTCACTGTGAGTATACTCTGTCACTGTGAGTATCTCTGTCACTGTGAGTATACTCTTCACTGTGAGTATACTCTCACTGTGAGTTACTCTTACTAGCTCTCACTGAGTGATACTCAGCCTGTGGCTTGACTTGTCACTGTGTATACTCGCACTGTGAGTATGCTCTGTCACTGTGAGTATACTCTGTCACTGTGAATACTCTGTCACTGTGAGTATACTCTGTCACTGTGAGTATACTCTGTCACTGTGAGTATACTCTGTCACTGTGAGTATACTCTGTCACTGTGAGTATGCTCTGTCACTGTGAGTATACTCTGTCACTGTGAGTATACTCTGTCACTGTGAGTATACTCTGTCACTGTGAGTATACTCTGTCACTGTGAGTATACTCTGTCACTGTGAGTATACTCTGTCACTGTGAGTATACTCTGTCACTGTGAGTATACTCTGTCACTGTGAGTATGCTCTGTCACTGTGAGTATACTCTCCCATTGTGAGTATACTCTCCCACTGTTCTACTCCTTTACAGCCCGACCTGAGGCCAGGCTTGGCTGTCGATTGCCTGGCCAACCAGGCTGTTGGTGCTTTGTGTGTGTGGGGGGAAGTTACCAGGAACATCCAGCAGTTACGAGAGAGGAACTTCTTTCAACAATCTTGTGAAATTGATTACCGGCCCCGCTAGGGCAGCCAGGTACGGGTAGCCCCCCTGGGCAGCCCATTACCACCTGGCCGTGATCAAAGCAGCTGTGGGTGCCCACCCCCCGCACCCGCAACCTGACAAGCAATTTGATGCCTTGCTTTGTACCCCTCACCCTCACCCACCCTCACTACACTCACCCTCACCCCTCACACCTCAACTAGCTGCTGCTGCTTTCAATATGATTCGAGGTCTGAGTGGTTGAGCACTGAGTGAGTCTGTCAGACACAGCATCACCAAAATACACTGAGACAGAATAGTTTATTAAACCTCAGTGTAACAGCTGAAAGCTTCGTAATATTGAGAGAAAGTGCATGATTGGTTTATTAATCCCCAGAGTAACAGCTGTCAGGTCCTCTGCTTGATTGATTCATCTAGTTCTAGTTACCTGATAATGATTCTGACAATTCGTCAAATACCTGTCACAGGTCTGGAGAGGTGGTCTGTCTTCGCAGCCCGGCCAGGTTTCCTAGTTGACCTTCTTCCTGGTCTACCAGACTGTTGATGCCAGCAGCCCTCAAGCCTACACAGCCATCACAGCCTGGTTGAAGAGACACACCAGAGTAGTGCTCCAGCTTTCACTGGATCACCGTCGGAGGCTCGGCCTCCAAGGGTTCGTATGAGCGCCCCCGCGACCCGGTCTCAGACCTGGCCCTTCTAAATTGTGATGTCAGTGTTACGGGCAGCACAACTCTTAAGTGACACTGTGATGTCAGTGTTACGGGCAGCACAACTCTTAAGTGACACTGTGATGTCAGTGTTACGGGCAGCACAACTCTTAAGTGACACTGTGATGTCAGTGTTAAGGCAACACAACTCTTAGTGAACACAAGGAAGAAAACTAAAGTAAACTTAACATCCAAGTGAAAAGAGATTTCCAGTGAAAATCTATCCCAAGCAAAACAACTATCCCAGAGTGCAAACTTCTATCCCAGAGTGCAAAACATCTATCCCAGAGTGCAAAACATTTAACAGACTTTCTTTTGACACTCGTATGCAACTTGTTCCTGAAGGCAGGCACAAGTCGCAGAACTCGTTCTTATTAGGAGAACGTTTCGTCCAGTGTACAGTCATGACTTGATAAGGTTCAATTAACAGCTAGACTACCCTGGATGGTTACTGTCTACTAGACTACCCTGGATGGTTACTGTCTACTAGACTACCCTGGATGGTTACTGTCTACTAGACTACCCTGGATGGTCACTGTCTGCTAGACTACCCTGGATGGTTACTGTCTGCTAGACTACCATGGATGGTTACTGTCTACTAGACTACCCTGGATGGTTACTGTCTGCTAGACTACCCTGGATGGTCACTGTCTGCTAGACTACCCTCGATGGTTACTGTCTACTAGACTACCCTGGATGGTCACTGTCTGCTAGACTACCCTGGATGGTTACTGTCTGCTAGACTACCATGGATGGTCACTGTCTGCTAGACTACCCTGGATGGTTACTGTCTGCTAGACTACCATGGATGGTCACTGTCTACTAGACTACCCTGGATGGTTACTGTCTGCTAGACTACCCTGGATGGTCACTGTCTGCTAGACTACCCTGGATGGTTACTGTCTACTAGACTACCCTGGATGGTCACTGTCTGCTAGACTACCCTGGATGGTTACTGTCTGCTAGACTACCATGGATGGTTACTGTCTGCTAGACTACCATGGATGGTTACTGTCTGCTAGACTACCCTGGATGGTCACTGTCTGCTAGACTACCCTGGATGGTTACTGTCTACTAGACTACCCTGGATGGTCACTGTCTGCTAGACTACCCTGGATGGTTACTGTCTACTAGACTACCCTGGATGGTTACTGTCTACTAGACTACCCTGGATGGTTACTGTCTACTAGACTACCCTGGATGGTTACTGTCTACTAGACTACCCTGGATGGTCACTGTCTGCTAGACTACCATGGATGGTTACTGTCTACTAGACTACCCTGGATGGTCACTGTCTGCTAGACTACCCTGGATGGTCACTGTCTGCTAGACTACCATGGATGGTTACTGTCTACTAGACTACCCTGGATGGTCACTGTCTGCTAGACTACCATGGATGGTTACTGTCTACTAGACTACCCTGGATGGTTACTGTCTAATAGACTATCCTGGATGGTTACTGTCTAATAGACTATGCTGGATGGTTACTGTCTACTAGACTACCCTGGATGGTTGCTGTCTACTAGACTACCCCTGGATGGTTGCTGTCTACTAGACTACCCTGGATGGTTTCTGTTTACTGCCTGACGCACTCTAAGTGAGAGAGCTATCAACATGGCAGTGACACTGGCCAACACATCACTGCAGTCTACCAGCCACACATCACTGCAGTGCACAACTCACACATCACTGCAGTGCACAACTCACACATCACTGCAGTGCACAACTCACACATCACTGCAGTGCACAACTCACACATCACTGCAGTGCACAACGCACACATCACTGCAGTGCACAACGCACACATCACTGCAGTGCACAACGCACACATCACTGCAGTGCACAACGCACACATCACTGCCACTGACGTGATTTAATGTGAGTGAGGTAGTGTGACGAGACAGTCCCAGCTACCTCACTAATGAGGCCATTCAACACCCCCCATTACTAGTTACTGCCCATTAAGGCCTCATTAACTCCCTCGCAATGCAAATCATTAACATAATTTACAATTGCGCTTATAAGTGGCAAGCCACATTAGCGGGGTCACATCTGAAGGTGTTATGGTGCGTCGGGAGTGAGAGAACTCAAGTCTAGGCTCTGGAAGGACTCCAGTACCTGTTTCCAGAGTTCTTATCTGACAACCCGGGCTGACAAAAGCTTGTTAATAATGTTGGTAGAATTACCGACAATATGTTAGGTGGAAGAACACATGTGCAACTAATGCCACATTTTATTGTGGCGACGTTTCGCTCACCAGGAGGTTTGTCAAGCCGTTACAAAGAATACATGGACACA
Organism: Cherax destructor; assembly: GCA_009830355.1. Lineage (NCBI taxonomy): Eukaryota > Metazoa > Arthropoda > Malacostraca > Decapoda > Parastacidae > Cherax > Cherax destructor. The sequence continues at coordinate 16,619 of WNWK01005739.1, read as the reverse complement.
GAGGTATTAAGAGTGAGGTGCAAGGCACCTCACTCTTGAGTAGTTGAATCCAGGGGGTCAGCGCCCCCGAGGCCCCATCTACCACCAGGCCTTGTGGTTGATAGACTGACTAATCAGGCTACTGGTGCTAGCCGCACGAAATCCAACAGAGACGCCAACCCTTGGTTGATGAGGAAGTCACTTGAAGAACTTATCAAGTTCCCTCTTGAAGACAGCAAGGGATCTGTTGGTAATTTCCCCTAGTGCATGAAAGGAGGATGTTAGAGAGTCTTGGTCCCTTTACGTTTACTGAGTTGTTTCTGTCTTTGCACACCTGCTCTTCATTAGAATATTTTGCATTGTTTGCCGAGGCTTCGGTTCTCTTAAAAAGTAATTTCGATGTTCAGATTTTGGGACCAATTCCTTCAGAATTTTATAAGTGTAAATTATAAGGTATCTTGGACACCTGCGTTCCCAGAACAGCAGAAGGAACTTCAAGGCTTCCCAGTAATTAAGGTGTTTATACTGGCAGTGAAAGTTCTCTGTACATTACCTAAATCTTCAAGTTCGACTTCCTTCAAGGAGGATGTTAGTGTACAACAAAATATTCCAGCTGAAAGAGTACAACTTGCTTGAGTAGTATGATCGTCATCTTGGCATCTCTTTGTTTTGAAAGTTCACTTTGTCCAGCCTGTCATTTTCCTCGTGGTTGAGACAATAATATTGTTGTGATTTATGAACGTAGCAACTCTCTACTTCACTGCAACTCTCTACTTCACTGCAACTCTCTACTTCACTGCAACTCTCTACTTCACTGCAACTCTCTACTTCACTGCAACTCTCTACTTCACTGCAACTCTCTACTTCACTGCAACTCTCTACTTCACTGCAACTCTCTACTTCACTGCAACTCTCTACTTCACTGCAACTCTCTACTTCACTGCAACTCTCTACTTCACTGCAACTCTCTACTTCACTGCAACTCTCTACTTCACTGCAACTCTCTACTTCACTGCAACTCTCTACTTCACTGCAACTCTCTACTTCACTGCAACTCTCTACTTCACTGCAACTCTTTACTTCACTGCAACTCTCTACTTCACTGCAACTCTTTACTTCACTGCAACTCTCTACTTCACTGCAACTCTTTACTTCACTGCAACTCTCTACTTCACTGCAACTCTCTACTTTGTTACAAAACGACACGATATCTATTAATAATAGATATCTCCAGTGAACACTAGAAAGGAAAGCCCTTCTAGCATCCAGCCTGTTACTGGGCTTTTGCAACAAAGTCAGTATCCTGGTTCAGTTATCCGACATATTATATAGTTTAAGGGGATTGCAACTGATAGGGTACTAACCAAACAGATATTTAAAAGGTTTATTAACAAAGTGAGAAAATCTAGGGTAGCAAAGTAAATCAAATATATGGATATTAAGATATCAATTAGGTTAATTAGGAGGGTAGCTCCTACACTGCTCTCATATACAATAAGTCTGTGCTGAGGGCACATATATGTAAATGACTCATAAGTAACATCAGGTACAATGTCAGTACTTACAATAATATATACAAATAATAATAAATGTGTGTATGAGTGTGCTCCCGGTAACTCTAAGACTCGACTCAACCAGTGTACGACATAACAACTTCTCATAAGCTAGCTGTACTAAACTGACAATCTGAACAGCTTGATTGTACAGTAAAATGACCACTTCGCCGAACGGCAATAGAACAGGCAACAGCAACACAGCGTCAGGAACAAGGAGATAGAAAATCGACCCTAACTGGGGACCATCAGTAGATCCTCCAAAACAGTCACAAAACTCCCTTTCTACTGAAACTAGGTTCAACATAAACAATCCCAAACTGTGGCGGTGCACAGATGCCTTATCGAAGTAGGTCCAGAGCTATAGCTTGAGACCTGAGTTGTATCAGTGTCAATGTGACACACAACCCAGAACAACGTCGAAAATCACCGTCTAGTCTATTCTCTGTGAACAGAGTTACACAGAGTTCTGAGAAGTATGATTCGCCTCACCAACGAATGCATACTCTACCCAACAGAGTCTAATGTCGAGAAAACAAGTAGAAATGGAGGGAGGTGTTGCCTCGACGAGGTCAACAGGCCAGAGAGAGAGAGGGAAGAGGAACAACCACCCAGCTCAGGTGTGTTCAGAGACTGACTCCTCCCAGCAACTAGACGCCGGCAGCATAACAGTAGTTTGCCAACACCAAGGCAGTTACTACACACTCTCGAGCACAACAATATTACATCCTACCTAATAAATAGAGCTAAGTTAAATAAGAGTCTAATAATAATATAAAGCAAAATATTAACGATTTAGCTATTATCGAGAATATCAGCAATATAAAATTATAGAAAATGGAAATATACATTATATACATTGAGGCTCAGTTCAAGGGGCGCAATATACTTCACTGCAACTCTCTACTTCACTGCAACTCTCTACTTCACTGCAACTCTCTACTTCACTGCAACTCTCTACTTCACTGCTGTGAAGTGACTCACATTCCTCTTCCTCTCACTTCAATGGTTTAGTTTTGTTTTACATTCATCTCCACTTTCTGTTTCTTCAATGTTTCCATTTTGTAATAACTGAAATTTGTCTTGTTGAACCTCACATTGTCTTCTGTGGCTCACTGCAACACCTGGTATATGGAAAAATAAATACAAATGCAGAATAATGCGATCCTTTATTGACACAGTTTCGCCCACACAGTGGGTTTTATGAAGTCACAAACAGATCTACAGAGAGGAACCTGCAGGTTCAGGTTCTTCTCTGTAACAACCTTCATAACATTCTCTAGCTGACTCTCCACACTATACTCATGTACATCAGGTAGATCTGTTTGTCACTTGATAAAGTCCACTGTGTGGGCGAAACGTTGTCAATAAACGATCGCATTATACTGCATTTGTGTTTATTTTTCCATCGTGTCGGTGTTTAATACCATTTATCTCTGGCTTAGAAATTTATGCGTACAGGATGATACAGTGCTGGCGTCTCAGTCTGTATCAAAACATGAGAAAGAAATTGGGAAGTACTGTGGCTTGAGGAACACCGCTGTGGCCGCCTCTGATTATACTTTGTTGGCTATTACTCTCTGGGTCGGCAATGTTTGGGCAGTTGCAAGAGGCAGGAGAACCCAGCTCTAAACCAGTGTCGCTCAGCTGTTGGATTCCATGTGATTACCTCTCTTGCTTATTAAAACTTTTTCAAAAATCTCGGTAAAGTGTGACGTAGTGCCATTACGTCACAGAATTTTGTGATTGTTTTAGTGCCTGGGCCAGAGTGCAAGGTCAGATCGTAACTTGAGTCTACACTCAAGGGTTAGTTTTATTTTAGAAATGCTGGAGTTTGGATGAGTGTGAAAGGTGGGATCACTAATTGTTTGATGAGTGGGGGCACCAAGAGCGTGATGAGTGGGGGCACCAGGACTGTGATGAGTGGGGGCACCAGGAGTGATGAGTGGGGTCACCAGGAGTGTGATGAGTGGGGGCACCAAGAGCGTGATGAGTGGGGGCACCAGGACTGTGATGAGTGGGGGCACCAGGACTGTGATGAGTGGGGGCACCAGGAGTGATGAGTGGGGGCACCAGGAGTGTGATGAGTGGGGGCACCAGGAGTGTGATGAGTGGGGGCACCAGGAGTGTGATGAGTGGGTCGAGGATCAGTAGGGCGGCTGCACCACAGCCCAGGAGGACGGACGCCACCAGCGCTATTAAAGGTGATGATGCAGCACCTCACTACCAGTACTGATGGTGGTGATGCAGCACCTCACTACCAGTACTGATGGTGATGATGCAGCACCTCACTACCAGTACTGATGGTGGTGATGCAGCACCTCACTATCAGTACTGATGGGATGATGCAGCACCCACTACCAGTACTGATGGTGATGATGCAGCACCTCACTACCAGTACTGATGGTGATGATGCAGCACCTCACTACCAGTACTGATGGTGATGATGCAGCACCTCACTACCAGTACTGATGGTGATGATGCAGCACCTCACTACCAGTACTGGTGGTGATGATGCAGCACCTCACTACAAGTACTGATGGTGATGATGCGAGCACCTCACTACCAGTACTGATGGTGGTGATGCAGCACCTCACTACAGTACTGATGGTGATGATGCAGCACCTCACTACCAGTACTGTGGTGATGATGCAGCACCTCACTACAAGTACTGATGGTGATGATGCAGCACCACAGTACTGTGGTGGGGGCCCACCAGGAGGGTGATGATGGTCACCAGTGATGTGATGATGGCTCACCAGATGGTGGTGGGCGACTCACCAGATGTGGTGGTGATGCGCCCTCACCATAGGTGAGATGCAGCACCTCCCCAGTATGTGGGTGAGCAGCACCACCGTACTATGTGATGATGGCACCTACCAGTACTGTGGTGGTGATGCAGCACCTCACTACAGTACTGATGGTGATGATGGCACCCACTACCAGTACTGTGGTGATGAGAGCACCACTACAGTACTGATGGTGATGATGGACCTCACTACCAGTACTGATGGTGGATGCAGCACCTCACTACAGTACTGATGGTGATGAGCAGCACCTCACTACCAGACTGGTGGTGATGATGCAGACCTCACTACAAGTACTGATGGTGGATGATGCAGCACCTCACTACAGTACTGATGGTGAGTGCAGCACCTCACTACCAGTACTGTGGTGGTGATGCAGCACCTCACTACCAGTACTGATGGTGATGATGCAGCACCTCACTACCAGTACTGTGGTGATGATGCAGCACCTCACTACCAGTACTGATGGTGATGATGCAGCACCCACTACCAGTACTGATGGTGATGATGCAGCACCTCACTACCAGTACTGATGGTGATGATGCAGCACCTCACTACAGTACTGATGGTGATGATGCAGCACCTCACTACCAGTACTGATGGTGATGATGCAGCACCTCACTACCAGTACTGATGGTGTGAGCACCCTCACTACCAGTACTGATGGTGGTGATGCAGCACCTCACTACCAGTACTGTGGTGTGATGCAGCACCTCACTACCAGTACTGGTGGTGATGATGCAGCACCTCACTACCAGTACTGATGGTGATGATGCAGCACCTCACTACAGTATTGTGATGATGAGCACCTCACTACAGTATGATGGGATGCAGCACCTCACTACAGTACTGATGGTGATGATGCAGCACCTCACTACAGTACTGATGGTGATGATGCAGCACCTCACTACAGTACTGTGGTGTGATGCAGCACCTCACTACCAGTACTGATGGTGATGATGCAGCACCTCACTACAGTACTGATGGTGATGATGCAGCACCTCACTACAAGTACTGTGGTGATGATGCAGCCCTCACTACCAGTACTGATGGTGATGATGCAGCACCTCACTACCAGTACTGATGGTGATGATGCAGCACTCACTACCAGTACTGATGGTGATGATGCAGCACCTCACTACCAGTACTGTGGTGTGATGCAGCACCTCACTACCAGTACTGATGGTGATGATGCAGCACCTACTACCAGTACTGTGGTGATGATGCAGCACCTCACTCCCAGTACTGTGGTGATGATGCAGCACCTCACTACCAGTACTGATGGTGATGATGCAGCACCTCACTACCAGTACTGATGGTGATGATGCAGCACCTCACTACCAGTACTGGTAGTGATGATGCAGCACCTCACTACCAGTACTGGTGGTGATGATGCAGCACCTCACTACCAAGGTGAGCTCACTGTACTGTGGTGATGATGCAGCACCTCACTACCAGTACTGATGGTGATGATGCAGCACCTCACTACCAGTACTGGTAGTGATGATGCAGCACCTCACTACCAGTACTGATGGTGATGATGCAGCACCTCACTACCAGTACTGATGGTGATGATGCAGCACCTCACTACCAGTACTGATGGTGATGATGCAGCACCTCACTACCAGTACTGGTGGTGATGATGCAGCACCTCACTACCAGTACTGGTGGTGATGATGCAGCACCTCACTACCAGTACTGATGGTGATGATGCAGCACCTCACTACCAGTACTGATGGTGATGATGCACACTCACTACCAGTACTGGTAGTGATGATGCAGCACCTCACTACAAGTACTGATGGTGATGATGCAGCACCTCACTACCAGTACTGATGGTGATGATGCAGCACCTCACTACCAGTACTGATGGTGATGATGCAGCACCTCACTACCAGTACTGATGGTGATGATGCAGCACCTCACTACCAGTACTGATGGTGATGATGCAGCACCTCACTACCAGTACTGGTGGTGATGATGCAGCACCTCACTACAAGTACTGATGGTGATGATGCAGCACCTCACTACCAGTACTGATGGTGGTGATGCAGCACCTCACTACCAGTACTGGTGGTGATGATGCAGCACCTCACTACCAGTACTGATGGTGATGATGCAGCACCTCACTACCAGTACTGATGGTGGTGATGCAGCACCTCACCACCAGTACTGATGGTGGTGATGCAGCACCTCACTACCAGTACTGATGGTGGTGATGCAGCACCTCACTACCAGTACTGATGGTGGTGATGCAGCACCTCACTACCAGTACTGATGGTGGTGATGCAGCACCTCACTACCAGTACTGGTAGTGATGATGCAGCACTTCACTATATGTATATATATATATATATATATATATATATATATATATATATATATATATATATATATATATATATATATATATATATATGTCGTGCCGATTATGTAAAACTTGCGATTTTGGCTTAAATAGCAACGCTCTTCTTGCCATATAAGACAAGCGAAAATTTGTGTATGCAATAATTTCGCCAAAATCATTCTGAACCTAACGAAAAAAATATATTTCATTGTGTTTGTTTATTATTAAATTAATGTTAACGTATCTAAAATATATTTAGTTGGGTTAGACTAAATTAAATTGCGCTTGTTGTAATAAGGTTAGGTAGGTTTTCAAAGTTTCTCTTGGTACAAAATTATAAATTTTTACATTAACATAAATGAAAAAAATATATCTTTAAACGTATAAGAGAAATTTTTAGAAAGGACTTAATTTTAAATGAGTTCTTGCTAATTGACCAGTTTTACCTAATCGGCACGACATATATATATATATATATATATATATATATATATATATATATATATATATATATATATATATATATATATATATTTTATATCCCGGAGTGGCTACTTATATTGTATGTGCAGTAAGACTTTTAAAAACCAAATGTAATATATATAGAGTGTTGGTGTGTGGTGACCTGACTCACAATGGTTACTATCTTGACTTAAGACTGAAGAGTACAGTCATGGTGAAGACTGAAGAGTACAGTCATGATGAAGACTGAAGAGTACAGTCATGGTAGCTAGTACAGTCATGGTGTTGAGGGGTCGCAAGTTTTCTGTTTGTGTACTAACTGTGACTATGGTCATGCAATAACAACAACTGATGATACACTAACAACAGAGACTGATCATACAATAACAACAGAGGCTGATCATACACTAACAACAGAGACTGATCATACATAACAACAGAGACTGATCATACACTAACAACAGAGCTGATCATAACATAACAACAGAGGCTGATCATACACTAACAACAGAGACTGATCATATACTAACAACAGAGACTGATCATGACTAACAACAGAGACTGATCATACATAACAACAGAGAGCTGATCATAACTAACAACAGAGGCTGATCATAACTAACACAGAGACTGATCATACACTAACAACAGAGACTGATCATACATAACAACAGAGCTGATCATACACTAACACGAACTTCATTAAAACAGAGTGATCATAAAATTAACAACAGAGACTGTAACTAATAACAAGAGCTGATCATACACTACACAGAGGCTGATTACACTAACAAGTGATCATCCTAACAACAGAACTGATTTACACTAACAACAGAGATGATCATACATAACACGAGACTGTATACTAACAACAGAGACTGATACATAACAAGAGACTGATATACACTAACAAGAGACTGATCATACACTAACAACGAGACTGATCATACACTAACAACGGAGACTGATCATAATCATATATACATAAAGAGACTGATCATACATAACAACAGAGACTGATATACACTAAAAATAGCTGATCATAAATAACAACAGAGGCTGTATACTAACAACGAGCTGATCATACAATAACAACAGAGGCTGATCATACACTAACAACAGAGACTGATCATACACTAACAACAGAGACTGATCATACACTAACAACAGAGCTGATCATCATACAAGAGGCTGATCATACACTAACAACAGAGACTGATCATGCACTAACAACAGAGCTGATCATACACTAACAAGAGACTGATCATCACAACAACAGAGCTGATCATACACTAACAACAGAGACTGATCATACACTAACAACAGAGACTGATCATACACTAACAACAGAGACTGATCATACACTAACAACAGAGGCTGATCATACACTAACAACAGAGACTGATCATACACTAACAACAGAGGCTGATCATACACTAACAACAGAGACTGATCATACACTAACAACAGAGACTGATCATACACTAACAACAGAGACTGATCATACAATAACAACGGAGGCTGATCATACACTAACAACATAGACTGATCATACACTAACAACAGAGGCTGATCATACACTAACAACAGAGACTGATCATACACTAACAACAGAGACTGATCATACACTAACAACAGAGACTGATCATACACTAACAACAGAGACTGATCATACACTAACAACAGAGACTGATCATACACTAACAACAGAGACTGATCATACACTAACAACAGAGACTGATCATACACTAACAACAGAGCTGATCATACACTAACAACAGAGGCTGATCATACACTAACAACAGAGGCTGATCATACACTAACAACAGAGACTGATCATACACTAACAACAGAGACTGATCATACACTAACAACAGAGACTGATCATACACTAACAACAGAAACTGATCATACACTAACAACAGCGACTGATCATACACTAACAACAGAGACTGGTCATACACTAACAACAGAGACTGATGATACACTAACAACAGAAACTGATCATACACTAACAAAAGAGACTGATCATACACTAACAACAGAAACTGATCATACACTAACAAAAGAGACTGATCATACACTAACAACAGAGACTGATCATACACTAACAACAGAGACTGATCATACACTAACAACATAGACTGATCATACACTAACAACAGAGACTGATCATACACTAACAACAGAGACTGATCATACACTAACAACAGAGACTGATCATACACTAACAACAGAGACTGGTCATACACTAACAACAGAGACTGATCATACACTAACAACATAGACTGGTCATACACTAACAACAGAGACTGGTCATACACTAACAACAGAGACTGATCATACACTAACAACAGAGACTGGTCATACACTAACAACAGAGACTGATCATACACTAACAACAGAGACTGGTCATACAATAACAACAGAGACTGTTCATACACTAACAACAGAGACTGGTCATACACTAACAACAGAGACTGGTCATACACTAACAACAGAGACTGATCATACACTAACAACAGAGACTGGTCATACACTAACAACAGAGACTGGTCATACACTAACAACAGAGACTGATGATACACTAACAACAGAGACTGATCATACACTAACAACAGAGACTGGTCATACACTAACAACAGAGACTGATGATACACTAACAACAGAGACTGATCATACACTAACAACAGAGACTGATGATACACTAACAACAGAGACTGATGATACACTAACAACAGAGACTGATCATACACTAACAACAGAGACTGGTCATACACTAACAACAGAGACTGATGATACACTAACAACAGAGACTGATCATACACTAACAACAGAGACTGATCATACACTAACAACAGAGACTGATCATACACTAACAACAGAGACTGATCATACACTAACAACAGAGACTGATCATACACTAACAACAGAGACTGATCATACACTAACAACAGAGACTGATCATATACTAACAACTTAAGTTACGGTCAAGTAGGAAGTCTTCCTGGGGACACAAGATGGCCGCCACAACAATGACTGAAGCCTCGTCTCTTAACTTTCTGGTAAGAAATACAACCACCATTAATGGCAGGAGCGTTCAAGTATTTTTTTTTTCTTCAAGTGTGAGACACATGACCAGAAATACATAAGTGTGAGAAGCCGCGTCAGATTTTTTTTCATGGATTATAACTGTGAAACTCAGCCTAATACTATCACAAAAAATTGTGAAGTAAAATATAAAAATAAAACAAAAGAACAACTTAGTGAAACTTTACTAGCAGAACAGTGGACAGTTTCAAGCCTAGCCACTGATCAGTTACGATGGTCACTCGGACCACTGGTGTTGAACAGACTGTACACCTGTGGATAACCGTTACCTTTGATATACCTTTGATGAGTTTCGAGAGTCTTTCTACTCCCGGAGCCCGGCCCTGGGCCAGGCTCGTCTAGTGCTACCCAGGTCAACGAGCGAGCTGCTGGCCAGGCTCGACTCACCTAGCAGGTCACCTGTGCTACCTAATTAGCTACAAAATAAAACACTAAAATCCCCCAACGGGCCGCACTCCAGTCAGCCGCACCTGGCCCGCGGGCCGCACTCCAGTCAGCCGCACCTGGCCCGCGGGCCGCACTCCAGTCAGCCGCACCTGGCCCGCGGGCCGCACTCCAGTCAGCCGCACCTGGCCCGCGGGCCGCAAGCTGGATGGTGCTGTATTAAGTGCTGGGCCATGAGACACCAAGCTTGGTGTTCACACTGTGTTCACCTATAACAATTTACCTTGTGCTCAGAGAACATGTTTCAAACCCGATTCCCATTCCCCAGGCGCTGTATAACCCTTCTGGGTCTAGCGCTTTACCAAGATAATAATAATAGCAATAATAATGAAATAATAATAATAATAATAATAATAATAATAATAATAATAATAATATAATATAATAATAATAATAATAATAATAATAATAATAATAATAATATATTAATAATAATAATATAATAATAATAATAATAATAATAATATATTAATAATAATAATAATAATAATAATATATTAATAATAATAATAATAATAATAATAATAATAATAATAATAATATAATAATAATAATAATAATAATATAATAATAATAATAATAATAATAATAATAATAATAATAATAATAATAATATAATAATAATAATAATAATAGCCATGACGGCAACACTTGCAACACATCTTAGTCATTTCTTCTGCTTAAAGAAGAAAGTTCTAGACCTTCCATGTCTTTTCACCCACATTATGATAAAACATTTTAAATATATGTTTAAAATTTTACATATTATGTGTTGTGCAGGTCCCGAGCCAGATCAACCAGGCTGTGATAGATATGTGGGGCAGCGGGCCACCAGTAGCAACAGCCTGGTTGACCAGGCAAGCATCAGACTAGAATGACTCTCGGAACTCATCAAAGGTATATCAAAGGTAAGGTAAAAGTCCTGCTTACACGGCATGGGAAAGTTGGTTCTCGGGCGTGTGTCCAGGCCGATCTGTCTACTAGGATTATACACAAAATCTCCACATTCACAGGTTCTAGAGAGTAAACAGTGTCAGGTCTAGCCAGGTCTCATTACCATCACCACTACACTGTGTCAGGTCTAGCCAGGTCTCATTACTACCACCACTACACTGTGTCAGGTCTAGCCAGGTCTCATTACCATCACCACTACACAGTGTCAGGTCTAGCCAGGTCTCATCACCACCACCACTACACAGTGTCAGGTCTAGCCAGGTCTCATTACCATCACCACTACACAGTGTCAGGTCTAGCCAGGTCTCATCACCACCACCACTACACAGTGTCAGGTCTAGCCAGGTCTCATCACCACCACCACTACACTGTGTCAGGTCTAGCCAGGTCTCATCACCACAACCACTACACTGTGTCAGGTCTATCCAGGTCTCATCACCAAACCATACAGATAACCTCACAGAACACAGACCATACAGATAACCTCACAGAACACAGACCATACAGATAACCTCACAGAACACAGACCATACAGATAACCTCACAGAACACAGACAGACCATACAGATAACCTCACAGAACACAGACAGACCATACAGATAACCTCGCAGAACACAGACCATACAGATAACCTCACAGAACACAGAAAGACCATACAGATAACCTCACAGAACACAGACAGACCATACAGATAACCTCACAGAACACAGACAGACCATACAGATAACCTCACAGAACACACAGACCATACAGATAACCTCACAGAACACAGACAGACCATACAGATAACCTCACAGAACACAGACAGACCATACAGATAACCTCACAGAACACAGACCATACAGATAACCTCACAGAACACAAACAATACAGATAACCTCACAGAACACAGACAGACCATACAGATAACCTCACAGAACACAGACAGACCATACAGATAACCTCGCAGAACACAGACCATACAGATAACCTCACAGAACACAGACAGACCATACAGATAACCTCACAGAACACAGACAGACCATACAGATAACCTCACAGAACACAGACAGACCATACAGATAACCTCACAGAACACAGACCATACAGATAACCTCACAGAACACAGACAATACAGATAACCTCACAGAACACAGACCATACAGATAACCTCACAGAACACAGACCATACAGATAACCTCACAGAACACAGACAGACCATACAGATAACCTCACAGAACACAGACAGACCATACAGATAACCTCGCAGAACACAGACCATACAGATAACCTCACAGAACACAGAAAGACCATACAGATAACCTCACAGAACACAGACAGACCATACAGATAACCTCACAGAACACAGACAGACCATACAGATAACCTCACAGAACACACAGACCATACAGATAACCTCACAGAACACAGACAGACCATACAGATAACCTCACAGAACACAGACAGACCATACAGATAACCTCACAGAACACAGACCATACAGATAACCTCACAGAACACAGACAATACAGATAACCTCACAGAACACAGACAGACCATACAGATAACCTCACAGAACACAGACAGACCATACAGAAACCTCGCAGAACACAGACCATACAGATAACCTCACAGAACACAGACAGACCATACAGATAACCTCACAGAACACAGACAGACCATACAGATAACCTCACAGAACACACAGACCATACAGATAACCTCACAGAACACACAGACCATACAGATAACCTCACAGAACACAGACAGACCATACAGATAACCTCACAGAACACAGACAGACCATACAGATAACCTCACAGAACACACAGACCATACAGATAACCTCACAGAACACAGACAGACCATACAGATAACCTCACAGAACACAGACAGACCATACAGATAACCTTATAGAGAACTTCACAGACCGAAAGGAACAAGCCACAGACTTAGTAATCAATAAAGCATTTAAATTACTGAGAACACCTCAAGTTCTTGGATTGTTCTGCACAGAACACAGAGAGATGCCTGATAATGCACTCAGTGGCCACTTTGTTAGGTACACCCTTCTAGTACTGGGAAGGGCGTCCCTTCAACCTTTCCCTAAAGTCTTCGTGCCATGGATTCAACAAGGTGCTGGAAACATTCCTTAGAGATTCTGGTCCATGTTGACATGGCAGCATCACGCAGCTGCTGTACATTCCTGCTACGAATCTCCCACTTCACCACATCCCAAAGGTTTGAGCTAAACCCTGACACTGCCATCTACATGTCGCAGCAGAAATCGCGATTCTTCAGACCAGGCGACGTTTTTTCCAATCTTCAACTGTCCAGTTTTGGTGAGTCTGTGTCCACTGTAGCTTGAGTTTCCTGTTTTTAGCCTTGTCAGAAGTATGGGAGGAAGTTTAGAAGAAACCTGTTGAAGCAGTAGCATCATGTACGCTAGAGAACACTGTGCTCAAAGTTATGAAGACTGAAAACGTCTTGAATACAGGTGTACTAAGTGAATGTATTAGTGTACATTTCCATCAAGAACAACGTGTCAATATCGATGATACAAGACTGTTCAACCTGTGACAGGTCAAAGAAAATCATCCGAGGCAGTGAGCACGAGTCTTAAGATTGAAGGTCTGAGACAGGTGAAGACTTGCACTGACTTTCAAGTAGTCTTCCCGGAACTAAGGCTGAAGTTTCCGGATCAGCTGAGTTGTGATGGCTGTGTGTGTGTCTGAGGAGCCGCTAGCCCCAACACCAGTCAACAGGCAAGCCGGACCTGGGGGGGTCACGCTGCAAGGGTAGAGGAGTCCTGGACGCCAGTCACAGATTTATTGGTCACAGATTTGTCAGTCTCACTAAGCTTTGCCACCACCACAAAAGCTTTCTTGTCAAGCTATGTATCACCACTACTCAGGGTATTCTGCAAAGCTATGCATCACCACCTCCCGCGAAGCTATGCATCACCACCACTCACGATGCTGTTTATCACCACAGCCCTTTTTTTTAAGGCAGGTGATTTCGCAGATCTGAAGAATGGACAGAGAACTTTAACTAACCCTGTAATCTCAATCCAGCACCAAAATTATGGGAAACGCTTGAAGTACCTTAACCTGTAAATCTTGGAACGTAGGCGACAAAGATACACCATAATGCACACCTGGAAAATTCTGAAGGCCTTGGTCCCAAACCCGCACACTGAAATCACGCCCTACGAGATTCTTGACTCGGGGAGTTATTCTAAAGAGAAGCCTGAGTAGCTTCCCTATGTGAGACAGGAGGCTTCACCTAGGTAGAAAGCCCCTTATACACGCCGGGAAGCCTTCTTCAGGTAAGGAGGCTTCGCCAATACACACAGTGAGGCGAGAGAACTAGATACCTGCAAGTTAAGGGGGACAGAAATCCTCTCAGGTGAGGGAGATTTGTGTTCCCTCAAAGGACGAGTATAAAACTACAAACTGAAAGAGGGAAGACTGAGAGGTGCTTCTAGGAGTTCTAGGAGAGGTGCTGCTGCTGCTGCTGCTGCTGCTAGGAAAGGTGTAGAGCACTTGGGTGATCGATGAGTGCCAAAGGTTACAAGTCGCCCGGCCCTCAACACCATTCTTTATTGAAGCGGCAGCGATGACCGCCCAGCCTCGACCCTCTCACCACCTCTCAGTCAACACTCCAGACCTGAGCTGCAGGGACCGTCCAGGTGCGACCCTCCTCTCATACCTCTGTCATACGCAAGCCTGTTAAACGTGTTGCACTCTTGGCAGTAAGATGGTAGGCAAAAACCATCTAGGGAGGTCCTACTAGGCAACAACCATCCAGGGAGGTACTAGTAGGCAACAACCATCCAGGGAGGTACTATTAGGCAACAACCATCTAGGGAGGTCCTACTAGGCAACAACCATCCAGGGAGGTACTAGTAGGCAACAACCATCCAGGGAGGTACTAGTAGGCAACAACCATCTAGGGAGGTCCTACTAGGCAACAACCATCCAGGGAGGTACTACTAGGCAACAACCATGCAGGGAGGTACTACTAGGCAACAACCATCCAGGGAGGTACTACTAGGCAACAACCATCCAGGGAGGTACTACTAGGCAACAACCATCCAGGGAGGTACTACTAGGCAACAACCATCCAGGGAGGTACTACTAGGCAACAACCATCCAGGGAGGTACTACTAGGCAACAACCATCCAGGGAGGTACTACTAGGCAACAACCATCCAGGGAGGTAGTACTAGGCAACAACCATCCAGGGAGGTACTACTAGGCAACAACCATGCAGGGAGGTACTAGTACACCAACCATCCAGGGAGGTACTAGTACACCAACCATCCAGGGAGGTACTAGTACACCAACCATCCAGGTAGGTACTAGTACACCAACCATCCAGGGAGGTAGTACTAGGCAACAACCATCCAGGGAGGTACTACTAGGCAACAACCATGCAGGGAGGTACTAGTACACCAACCATCCAGGGAGGTACTACGTTCCTACTATACGAGTGTGAAACAGAAACAAGTTAAACGATTTTTTGTTGCACTCTGGGCTGAGTGTAAGGTTGAGTGTAAACCTTAGTATTGCACTTACTTCTAACAAACATTTTCTGGAGCAATGTAAACCCGGACCAGCAGCTGTCAAGCACACACACACACACACACACACACACACACACACACACACACACACATACACACACCGCACACACACACACACACACGGTCAACTCTCATAGTAAGATAAGGAATAGGATATCAAGTACTCAGTAACAAATAGCAATTGGTAATTTCTAGTAGAAAAGGGCGAGCAGACAGGTGAATCATAGAATACATTAACTGGTAGATCAGGTGTGTCAGGTCAGGCCAGGTAGAGGAGCACTGTAGACTACGTGTTACTCGCAGACCTCACATACCACTCATACACATAACACAATTTCACCACTACTTTTCACACAATAAATCCACACACATATAGTTCCACACACACACACACAC
>WNWK01005738.1:0-115526 GCA_009830355.1 Cherax destructor | reverse complement strand
ATTATTATGAAATGTTTCAGATAAACGTGTGAATAATGCTCACTACCAGTGACAGAGCCAGACTGGCACGTACACAGAGTGGGGGTCCCGGCAGGCAGACTTGTTGTTCATATAATTTCCGGGTGGAGGAAAAATCTGGGTTCCACTGTAATAATAATAATAAAATTTTATTATTATTACAATACGTATGTACTATAATAATAAAAATAATTTATTATAATTAAATATAATAGTAATAATAATAATAATTGCAATATCAGGGACCCGGGTGTTCGTTATGTTCCAAACTCGAGCAATTATGTAAGTGTATTTTGTAAGTGCTTTTGTAAGTGTATTTTGGGGGTCAAAAAGGACTAGTCTAATTTACATTATTCCTTATGGGAATAAATTGTTTGGAATTGCACTGAACAGTTCTGGAACAAATAAATTATGAAAACCAGGGTCCACTGTAATAGTAATAATAAAATGCAATATAATAGCAATAATAATAATAATGCCGAACAGAAAAAAAATCCGGTGAGCAGTGCATGTGTTTACTTCTCTGTGGGAGGATATTTTTGTGATTTCCTTCCATTTTCTGCAGTTATTTTGCCAAAATTTTGTTTCTAACCAGGGTCCAAAGAAAGTAAGTGAAAAAGGACAGTGCTGAGAAAAAAAAAAGAGGATGATGTCCATGGAATTAAACAGGAAATCATAGATAAACATAAGCAAGGTGTACATGTTATTGACCTAGCCAGACAATATCAGCGTAGTAATCTACAATATGTCGATACTAAAGCAGCGGGAGTCGATGAAGGCTTAGCCCAGCCAAGTGTAGCAAGTAAGTTAAGGATTAAGCGATAGAAAAGGACGACACAAAAGTAACTCCTCCAATGTTGTTGGAGGTTTATGGCCACAGCATACGCTGGACTGCCTTCCCCCACCCTCAACCTCCCCACCATCTCTGCTCCAAGTGGGACAGTGGCCCCCCGGTTCGTAGTCATGGTAATTTCGGAATTGTAACGTTTTTGTCAAAATATTGGCGCGGTGTCGTCATTTAGCTCGGAATAGTTATTCGCCCCAAATGTGTACAAGCGCCCGGCGACATCACACACCATGCACAGTCAGTGTGAATTGTTTATCAGCGGGACCGTCACCCCACGCTTCGTACAATACATGTTGTAATATTCCATTCTTTTAGTGCTTGCAGTCTAAATGCCACCATGGGCCCAAAGGCCCTTTGCCAGCCCTTTGCTAAAGAAGGTCAGAAACACGATAGAATTCAAGAAAGACATCATTGCAAAATATGAAACTGGTGTGCGTGTGGCCCAGCTTGCCAGGATGTACATATTGGAAGCCCCATACAACCATCGCTTCCATCGTAGCCAAGAAAAAACGAAATCAAAAAGGGAAACTGTTGTTGCAAAAGGTGCAAATATGCTCACAAAATAGAGATCTCAAATCTGGAAGATATGGAGACTGTTGTTGGTGTGGATCAACCAAAAACAGTTAGCAGGAGATAGTGTTATGCAGTGATAATTTGTGAAAAGGAAGGGTGCATGATGATCTCATAAAGAAATGCCAGGAACTAGTGCTGATGTTAGTAATTTAAGTCCCGCAAAGGCTGGTTTGAGAGATTTAAGAAGTGTAGTGGCATACACAGTGTGGTAAGGCATGGTGAGGCTGCAAGTTCTGACAAAAAAGTGCAGCTGTAATATATGTTCAGGAATTCAAGGGGTACATAGAGGCTGAACAATTCCCAAAACCCCCCAAGTGTTCAATTGTGACGAAACAGGCCTCTTTTGGAAAAATGCCAAAAAGGACTTACATCATGCCCGGAGAAAAGGCACTGCCAGGACACAAGCCTATGAAAGACAGGCTAACTCTCATGTTCTGTAGTAATGCTTTGTGGGGTTTCTGGTGTATCACTCAGAAGATCTCAGTGTGTTCAAGTAAAACAGTGTTGCCAAGGCTAATTTGTGTGATGTGGAATGCTAACAGTAAGGCATGGGTCATGAGGAAATTTTCCTTGATTGGTTCAATGAAGTTTTTGGGCCCTTGAGTGTGAAGAAATACCTCCTGGAAAATAAATTGGAACTCAAGTGCCTCCTGGTAATGGACAGTGCTTCTGCTCATCCTCCAGACTTGGATGACCAAATGGTGGAGGAATTTTGTTTTATCACAGTGAAGTTCTTGCCCCTAATACCACTTTTCTCATCCAGCCCATGGACCAGCAGGTCATTTCAAACTTCAAAAAACTCTACACCAAAGCAATGTTTCAAAGGTGCTTTGACTTAACCTCAGACACTAAATTGATCCTAAGAGAGTTCTGGAGCAGTCACTTCAGTATCCTCTGTTGCATACACCTTATAGGTAAGGCTTGGGAGGAGTGACTTCAGGACTTTGAACTCTGCTTGGAGAAAATTGTGGCCAGAATGTGTCCAAGAGAGGGTTTTGAAGGGTTTGGGGGCTGACCCTGAGGAGCCTATGCCAGTTGTGGAAAGTATTGTGGCATTGGGGGAATTCCATGGGGTTGGATGTGAGTGGCGAGGATGTGGAAGAGTTTGTGGAGGACCACAATAAAGGGAACTAACCATTGAAGAGCTGCAAGACCTTCATCTGCAACAGCAACAGACCACAGCTTTCAGAGGAGGAGGAAGAGAGATGGAAGAAGGTGCCTTCTTCAAAGATTAAAAACAGTTGTGCAAAGTGGAGTGAGGTGCAAACATTTATGGATGAACATCACCTGAAAAAAGCTGTTACAGGCCGTGTTGGCAACATGTACAATGACAATGTCGTGTCCCATTTTAGGGAAATTTTAAAGAGACGCCAGAAACAGAGCTCTCTGGAACAATTTTTTGAGCGACAGGGGCCCAGTGACTCTCAAGCTGATCCTAGTGGCTTTAAAAAAACAAAGCAGGGAAGTAACCCGGAAAAGGACTTGGTTCCTGAAGTCTTTATGGAAGGAATTCTCCTTCTAAACAATAGTAATTCCTCCATCCTCTCCCTAATCCCATCTTCCATACATCAACAAGTCTTCAAAAAAGGTAAGTGTCATGCTGTTATTGTTTTCTTTTTGTATTTCATATAAAAAGCTTATTTTTTTTAATACTTTTAGGTGTCTGGAAAGGATTAATTGGTTACATTATTTCTTATGGGGAAAATGAATTCAGATATCGTTACATTCGGCTTTAGTCACACTCTCTGGAACGGATTAATTACGATAACCGGGGTCCACTGTACACTTTACATAAATAGTTTATTTCTTTACATTCTCTATTATGGTTTATTATGTTTTTATACAATATTTCTTATTTATAAATACATACATTTTCAGTGTTTTCCTTATGAAACTAGTGATCTAGTGCAGTTAGCCTCACAAACACTCCGTTTTCTCTTATAATCAAAGCATGAGAAGATACTATAGTTAGAGTGGGAGAGGAAATGGCCGCCGCTGCCTCCGTTACCACCACTCGCCATATTATGGCCTATTTTATTAATTCTAGAGTATATATCATGTTTCTGTGTTAATTATATTGTTTATTATGTCATATTAGATGAATTGTGATAGATAAATAAGCTGTAGAGTTGATATTAGCATCATATTCAAGTATTTTGTCCTGACTCGAGAGAGCAGGAATTCTGCTGGAACGAATTAATGGAATTTCAATTAATCTAAATTCAGAAAATTGATTTGATATTCAAGCAAATTGAGTTACGAGCTATGTCACGGAACGGATTAAACTCGTAAGTTGAGGGTCCTCTGTATCTTCTTCACCCCCAAATGAAGTACACTCAACATTCAGTCCATTATGGTTCACCTCTGCCATGTATATGAGGCCCTCCACATTCGCGAGAGTTAGGGGATCAAGAACCTTGTGAATCTTGAAAATTCGCGAATGTTTGGTGCGCAAATATATTGTAGGGAAGTATAATATGTAATAGCATTTACTTAGCCTAACAATACTGTTTCCTTAACCAATTGAACCTTGAACAATCATAAAACACATGAAAACATCATAAAATATTGTATATACATGTTATGGTTTAACCATTTATGATTCTTGTAGTGTGTGTATACTCTTGAGCCAGTGTTTTTGACGTATTAATACGCCAAAATTCTAGCAGCTTCAAATCAAGCGGGGAAACTGGTAGGCCGCATGTGAGAGAATGAGTCTGTGTGGTCAGTGTGTACAGTATAAAAATCCTGCAGCACAGTGCATAATAAGAAAAAAACTTGGACCGTGTTTTTGGATTAAAATGCTGAATTTGAGGTGTATTTTCGTATAGTATTTATGGTTGTATTCTTGTTTCTTCGTATCATTTGATAGAATGGAAGACATATTACAGAAATAGAGATGATTTTGATTGGTTTCATGGTGAAAAGGACCTTGAAATTGAGCTCAAAGTAGTGGAAATGTTTGATTTTTGCCGTTGTTCAAGAGTAAACAAATGACGTCATTGTCCAATAAGTGTCGAACTAGCCATTCTAATACGCAGCCACAAATGGGTTGACTTTATTTATACAATTATTACAATAATACAGTAGTCTGCATAACAGTAAATCTATTCTATTATTGTAACACTCTTCAACAAATCCATTGAATCCTCCACCTTCCCATGAATTCTCAAAATAGCGAGGTCACCCAATCCACAAAGGTGATCAAGCAGACTTGAATAATTATAGACCAATATCTAACTTACCTCTGCTCTCTAAAATCTTTGAAAAATTAATTCATACACAAATATATTCCTACCTTGTCTCACACAACATACTCAACCCCTGTCAGTTTGGATTCAGGACTAACAAAAGCACAAATGATGCTATTATATACATGCTAGAGCTAATATACACTGCTCTTGAGAAGAAGAAGTCCCACTGGGAATCTTGATTGATTTACGTAAAGCTTTTGATACAGTCGACCATGATTTACTGCTCATAAAATTAACACTATGTTATAAGAGGGCACTCACTCAACTACCTAAAGTCATACCTTAGTAACAGAAACCAATACGTGTACACAAATGGAGCTAACTCTTCCACACAACAAATTACAGTCGGTGTCCCACTAGGAAGTGTCCTAGGACCACTCCTCTTCCTCATTTACATCAATGACCTACCGAATGCATCACAACTACTCAAACCCACATTATTTGCAGATGACACTACATATGTCTTCTTTCACCCAAACCCAGTCATACTGGCCAACACTGTTAATGCTGAATTACAGAAAATATTTACCTGGATGACAACTAATAAGCTTACTCTCAATACTGACAAAACCTATTTCATTCAGTTTGGAAACAGAGCTACAAATGTTCCACTTAACATAACGCTCAATGGATCGCCCATCACAAGGCTCACAGAGGGAAAATTCCTAGGATTCCACCTTGACAGTAGCCTCAAATTCCAAACACACACAAAACAAATTTCCAAGAAAATCTCAAAGATATGTTATTATGTGCCTCAACCAGCTCTCCTTGCACTGTATCATTCACTCATCTACCCTTATCTCACCTATGGAATTTGTGCATGGGGATCAACAACATTAAATCACCTTAGACCACTCATAACTCAGCAAAAGGCTGCAGTCAGAATGATAACAAATTCCCACTCTAGACATCATTCTCCATCAATATTCAAAAGTTTAAAACTACTCACCGTAAAGAACATTCACACTTATTCTTGTGCATACTACATACACAGAACTCTACACTCAAATATAAAACCCTCCACTCAAACTTCTCCTCACCAACCTTAACAGGACACACGACCATAACACAAGACACATCACTTTTTGATATACCCCGTGTTCATATCACCCTGTGTAAAAATTCTATAAACATAAAGGTCCCCAAAATCTGGAATTCATTACCAGTAAACACTAAAATAACCTGGTCTGAACATCAATTTAAGAGTCTTCTCATAATCCACCTACTCACCCTAAACTAAATACTCTATACTCAATTCAACCAAAAAAATCTCCCAATTACCTAAATCTTAAAACTTCAAAACTAGATTCCCAAAGTTCATACATTAACCCTTAAACTGTCCACACGTAGATATACGTTCACGTGCGTACTGCTCCGAACGTAGATCTACGTTTTATTTTTCATTCCTTCAAATTTAGTGCGATAGGCCTGAGTTGCCTAGTCATGAGAGAATTGATCTGCGCCCTCAGTGTGAGCAGTATTAAAAAAATCTGGGACCATTTAGTACCTTGTGGGAGCACCAGTTCAATTGAGTGCCAGCTAGAGCAAATAGTGTGGCAAACACCAGGGATTCACTGATGTCATGTCGCATTAACACTCCCCTTATAAGAGGAAAGTAAAAATAGGTTAGATAAATACATGAGTGGCTGTGGGTGGGTGTGAGTTGGACCTGATTAGCTTGTGCTACTAGGTCTGATGCCATGCTCCTTCCTTCAGAGGATGTGACCTGACTAGGTGGGTCATTCGTCTAAGCTGGGGGGTGACATGGACCTGCCTTGCATGGGCCAGTAGGCCTGCTGCAGTGTTCCTTCTTTCTTATGTTCTTATGTATTCGGCAGGCTGGCTGTCTCTCTATTTGTCTATAACTCTGTCTATATCTTTGTCTGTCTATATATCTATCTATATCTATATGTCCTATATATCTCTCTCTCTCTCACATGTACACATAAGTACAGTTATTATGCATAGTGTAAATTACCTAGGATAACCCAAAAATTCCAGGCAAAGTGTTATACAATGCTTGTAGATATAAGGCATAATAAGCATGACTGGCAAGTAATACACATCGTCACTTCTGCATCGTGTATAATACCTGTTGGCTTACGAGCCACACTCTGAGACTGAGACAAGCAGACGGAAAGACACACACACAGGCAGACAGAAAGACAGATAAGCAGAGCTAGACAAACAGACAGACAGATACAGACAGATAGACATTGAAAAAGGGAGGGTACCCTCCAGCACTGCTGACATTTATCAAATGTCACTGGGCTGTCAAGAGTTATCTGACACTTGTCAACACACCATTCTTCAAGGAGTTTCATATAGTACTCCAGGCACACAGGCAGACAGAAAGACAGATAAGCAGAGCTAGACAGACACAGACAGAGATACAGACAGATACAGACAAACAGATTCAGACAGACAGATAGACAGACAGATAGATAGACAGATACAGACAGACAGACAGACAGACAGATACAGAGTGAAAGAGCAAGGGTTCCCTGCACACACACATTCATCAATGTCACTGCCTTATCAGTAGTTATCTGGCAATTGTCATAACACCATTCTTCAAGGAGTTTCATATATACTCCTGGATGTCTAAAACATTGCTGGGACCTTTAAATACTTCGTATATATTTATAGACAATAGTAAATGACCAAGGTAGGTGAAAATGTTCACTTGTTGGTGTGATTGTGACTATTTGAGTACTATTTCAGTACATAATATTAGTGTTAGAACAAAGATTGGCTATGAAATCACAGGAACTATTGTAAATTGTAATTATCATAACATAAAAATTATATAAATTAAAATGAAAACTAGAAAAAAAAGTATATCGGCAATACTTCTGCAAGCGGCAGGACTTGATGTTGCCGTCAGGTGAGCATCCAGTACCAAATTGGCGGGCTTATATCTCGGAAGTACTGGCCCTAATTTTTTTTTTTAGCCTATTCTGTTTATAATAATAATAATAATAATAATAATAATAATAATAATAATAATAATACTTTATTGAGACATGGTACAATGATACATGGTAGACAAGAAACATAGTTATTAATGAGATGTACATGCCAAAAGCCCCTAATATGCTGTGCATTGCGGGCATTCTTAGGTCTACTTAATTCTAGACTACATGGTAAAAAGTTATGGTTGATAATTTATAAAATAAGTATAATTGCGTATCTAAGTTATAAAGTTTGAATATAAGTTGAACATATCAATTAATTGTAGCAATGCAACTAATTGAGTGAGATAACAATTTAAAACAATTAGTTGCATTGCAGTTACAGTTTACTTTGTCATTATAATGTAAATGTTATGGAAATAGTTAGCTTAGTATGTATTATTCATAACAGGTTTTTACATTTAAGTGATTAGTCAGGTTTTTACATTAAGTGATTATTCTACTTTGTTGGGAATGTTTGATATTGAGCATTTAGCTTTGGGTGAGAAGGTGGTTTTTTAGCATCGTTTTGAATTAGGGTACAGGCAGGGTTTCTTTGGCAATGACAGGTAATGAATTCCAAATTTTTGTGCCTTTTTTATGCATTGAGTTTTTACATAGTGTTAGATGGACACGGGGAACATCGAGGAGTGATCTGTGTCTAGTGTTATGCTCATGTGTCCTGTTAAAATTGGTAAGGAGAAGTTTGAGTGGTGGGTTAATATTTGTATAGAGTGTTCTATGTATGTAATAGGCACAGTAAAAAGTATGGATGTCTTGTATGGTGATTAAGTTTAGGTTTTTGAATATTGGTGGAGTATTTTGTCTGGAGTGTGAATTTGTTATCATTCTAACTGTTGCCTTTTGTTGTGTTATTAGTGGTCTGAGATGAGTTATTGATGTAGAGCCCCATGCGCAGATTCCATAGGTGAGGTAGGGGTAAATGAGTGAGTGATATAGGGTAAGGAGAGCTGGTTGTGGAACATAGTACCGTATCTTGGATAGTATTCCCACAGTCTTTGAGACTTTCTTGGAAATTTGTTGTATATGTGTCTGAAATTTGAGGCCACTGTCAAGATGGATTCCTAAGAATTTTCCCTCTGTGAGTTTTGTGATAGGGGACACGTTTATCATTATGTTAAGTGGTGCGTTTGTAGCTCTGTTCCCAAACTGGATAAAATATGTTTTATCAATATTGAGAGTAAGTTTGTTGGTCATCAACCAGGTAGATATTTTCTGTAATTCAGTATTTGCAGTGTTGGCTAGTATGTCTGGGCTTGGGTTCGAGATAACGTATGTAGTGTCATCTGCAAAAAGTATGGGTTTGAGTAGTTGAGATGCATTTGGTAGGTCGTTAATGTAAATGAGAAAGAGTAGTGGGCCAAGAACACTTCCCTGTGGGACACCTACGGTAATAGTTTGCGCGGTGGAGCTAGCTCCATTTGTGTACACATATTGGTTTCTGTTGCTAAGGTATGATTTTACGTAGTTTAGGGAGTGTCCTCTTATACCATAGTGTGATAATTTTAAGTGTAACAGATCATGGTCAACTGTATCAAAAGCTTTACGTAAATCAATGAAGATTCCCACTGGGATTTCTTTTTTCTCAAGGGCGGTGTAAATTATTTCTAACATGTGTATAATAGCATCATTTGTATTTTTATTAGGCCTGAATCCAAATTGACAGTGGTTGAGTACGTTGTTGGAGGTGAGGTAGGAATATATTTGTCTATGAATTAATTTTTCAAAGATTTTGGAGAGAAGGGGTAAGTTAGATATCGGCCTGTAGTTATTCAGGTCTGTTTGATCTCCTCCTTTATGTATTGGGGTGACCCTTGCTATTTTGAGTATTGATGGGAAGGTAGAGGATTCAATGGATTTGTTAAAGAGTGTTGCAATAATTGGTGAGACAGTGGCCCCTCGATTTTTGGGTCATAACCGCCCGGGAGGGGGGAACCTAATTACTAAATTCAAACCTTATTTCCCATAAGAAATAATGTAAATCCCTTTTAAACCTTTTTTCCAAACCCAAAAATATTCAAAAAAAATTAATTTTAAAAAAATTTTAACCCCTATATTTTTACAAAAAAAAAAACAATTAAAAATTACATATATAAAGTAATAAATTTATAAAAACATTTAAAATAACATTTACCCCCCTTTTTATTGAAGAGGTTCCTTTTGGGAAGATGGGGAGGAGGACAGGGGGGGTTATTTTTGGGAAAGGGGGAAACCCCCTTCCAAAAGGATTTTGGGTTTAAAAAAGCCCTTCTTTTTTACTTTTTTTTTTTGGTTTTTAATGCCACGGGGCCCCCCCCTTTGGGAGTTTTTTGGCCCCCTCCCTCGAAAAAAACTGTCAAGAGTGCTCTGTTTCGGCCCCCTTTTAAAAATTTTTTTCCCAAAGGGGCAAATTTTGCCACTGAACGGGTTGCAAAAATGTTTTTTTTCTTTTTTGCTCGGGGTGGTTTTTTCAAAAATGAAAAAATTTAACCCATAGAACACTTTTCCCCAATCTCTTTGGAAACTCCCCACCCTGTCCACCCTCCCCCTTAATCTTTTCCCCCTTAAATGTCAGGGGGATGCTGTTCCTGTTTAAGTTTTTTTCAGTTTTTTAGTGGTTGGCCCCCACCCTTGTCCCCCCCACCAATTTTCCCAACACCCCCCACCACTCACCTCCAACCCCGGGGTTCCCCCAAATTTTCCCCAAAAAAAATTTCCACAACAGGAAAGGGGCCCTGGTTTTAGCCTCAAATTTTTTCAAAACCCCCCTTTTCAACACAACCCACATGGTTCCCAAAATTCAAAGTCCGGGGAAATCACTCCCCCCAAGCCTTACCTATAACCCTATGAAAAAGGGTTTTTTTGGGGAAAGGGTTTTTCCAAAACCCTTTTTGGGGGCCAAACCCCGTGCCCGGGGTACTTCAGAAATTTTAAAAAACTGCTTTTGTACATTTTTTGGTTAAAAAAGACCGCTGGCCCACAAAATTTTTAAAGGGGGGCAAGAATTTACTGTGATAAAACCCCAAAAATTTTGGGGGGAAAAAAAGTTTTTTGTTGTGAGGATGAGCAGGAGCATTGTCCAGAGAGGGGGCATTTTTGAGTAAAAATTTTTTTTTTCCCGGGGGGGTTTTTTTTACACGGGGGGCCCAAAAACTCCATAAACCTTTCCCCAAAAATTTTGGCCCTGACCCATCCCTTTTGGGTTGGGGCCTTTTCCAAAACACACAAATTATTCTTGTTAACATTGTTTTTTTAAAACCTTTGGGTTTTCAGTGATACACCAGTAAAGGCCCTTTTTTTTAAAATCCCCCTAATTTTCCACACAAATTTAGAGTTACCTGTCTTTCATAGGCTTGTGTCCTGGCAGTGCCCCTTTTTCCCCCCGGGGGAAGGGGGTCCCTTTTTGGATTTTTTTTTCCCAAAAAAGGGGTTTTAAAATTCCTTTTAGTTTTTTTTCTACAACCCCCTTTAAAAATTTGAAAAAATTTTTTTTAGCTGCAAGTTTGTCTGAGCTGGCTGCCTCACCATGCCTCACAACACTGTATGCCACTACGTTTCTTAAATCTCTCAAACCAGTCTTTGCTGGCTTTAAAATCACTCACCACTGGTTCCAGGCATTTTGACAAGATCTGCGTGCAACTGCCTGCCTTTCAAAAAGTATCGCCTTGAAATGCTACCACCCGCTATCAACTTCTCAACCTCATCCACTGTTTATCTATTTTTGGCAAACATGTCAGCACCTTTTGAAACATTAGCTTCCTTGATTTTTTTTTCTCTTTGCTAAGGATAGAGGTGCATAGTAGATATGTTTTTGTTGTACATCCTGGCAAGCTCACTCACATACGCCATTTCTCACATTTTTCACAATCTCCTCTTCACTTCGATGGTGTTCCTCACTTTACCACAGGGGTGCCACTAGAAGCTTCTTTTTTGGACCCATGGTGACTTATTTGACAGTGACAATCACTAAACCACAATAAACAGAATAAATTTTTATTATGAAATGCTTGAAAGAGCACGCTGGGTAATGTTCTCTCAATGGTAAACATAGCTAGACTGCACCCGTGCGGCGAGGCGCGTGGGCAGGCGGACAGGTCTGGTAATGGACCGATAGTCGAGGAATGGCCGGTTGGCGAGGGAAACATTAACTGAGAAATGTTACTAAAACTAGAAATCACCGATAGTCGGAATCACCGAAAGTCGGGACCACTGTATAGTTATTCTCTATAAATGTATTTTTTTAATACACTTAATTAACTTATCAATAGACCCTGCTACATCTTCATTTTCATCCTGCTTTCTCCTCCACTAGCCTTGTGGATTTACAAATCTGCAAAATTTTTTGATCGGTATAATGATGAGATTTGAGTGGGTGTAGTGATAATTTGAAATTATGCAAAAGAAATTAGTCCCGGATAACTGATTGCTGGATTATAGGCCGACCTGTACAAAAACATTTCCTCTGTTCTTTATCTTCCCCAGGCCTTTTTATATTACACTGCCTTCCATTTTGAATTCTCAATTAAAAAAAATTGATTTATTTTTTTTCTTGTCAAAAATATAATCTGGTTTGTTATGGTTTAAGTCCCAATAGTTGAATCAGCCCTATTTAAACTCATAAAACAGACTGGTGGGGAGGAAGGGGTTATAAGATCCGCCTGTCCTTTGGAATATCAGCAGAAAATACATAGAACATTTCTACTATGTTGATCTCAATTTCAAGCTGCTTCTGGTCCTGAAACAAATTGAAATCATCTGTGATAACAGTATGTCTTCCATTCTATCAAATTATACCAAGAAACAGACAATAAAACCACCCAAGAAATACCTCAAAGTTGCTATTTTTAAACTATCCATGCAGTATTTACCCTCCTCCTCCTTCCCTGCACAGCATGGGGACAGGATTTTTTATTTTATTTTTTACTGTGTATACTTATCACATAGAATCATTCTGATTCTAGGCCAAAATTTACTGCTTGCAACTCTATCTGAATGAACAGAGCTCATGACAACTACATAAGACAACCTGGCTTTAATGACTTAGTTTTACGTGATGGCCACTGAAAGGGTTAAAAGGTTTTTGAATACCGTACTTACACGTGTTTGACTGGTTTTTAGGATGCTTTTACCCTCGCAGCCCAGTCTAAGACGAGACTTCCTTGAAGATCATTCCTTGTCAACCAGGCTGTTGCCTGGTTGTAGGAATATATCCCATCACACCCAGTAGACTGATGTGTTGCTGTGGTAGACTGAAAGGCATTATAAATGAGAAACCAGCTGTCATATTGCACATTTAATCATAAGGACGTACCAGTTGGGTCCATATTTTTTAAACATCCTATATATTAGTCTTTACTGTGAAACAAACTGAAGGAATTCATTCACAGGAGGTGTCACTTGAGGGGGGGGACTTTTCTGTGAAGACAATAAAGAAAAAAAGATTAGCAATATTTGTTTAAAAACAATTTGGCTAAGTTAAGATTTGATAAAATGTGTAAATGCAATCAGTTTGCTATTTCAAGTAAGACCGTCTCCAGCCATTTTTATCAACACATTGTTGGCCTCCATCTAAAATTATTTGCCACCAGGGTACTGGTGCATTTTTTTTTAAACCGTCGAATGATTGTGATCGTGACTAATTTACCATATACGGTGGACCGGATTACGTACTGCTCCAAACTCCGAACAATTATGTAAGTGTATTTTTGTGAGTGCTTTTGAAGTGTATTTTGGGGACTAATCTAATTTACATTATTCCTTATGGGAACAAATTTGTTCGGTAATGGCACTTGAACAGCATTCTGAACGAAATGACGTAATCCGGGGGTCCACTGTATTGTCTTGGCCACATAGCTTGAATTTGTTTTTTAATGCAATTAGGCACTAATAAATTAGTTAGATGTGTATAGTTTAAGATTTGAAGAGAGTATTACACTGTAAACTTTATAGAAGTACAGTGGACTCCGGTTTCAGGTGCAGAAATCGAGCAATTCAGATTTGACATCCACTAAAATTGAGAAACGTGTCCGTTCACCTGGGATGCCACTTTTCGCATGTACCACACTCTCTTTCGTTGAGTTAGCAATACTCTGTGCATTCATCCATTGTTTTTTTGTGCTTGTTTATCAATTGTGACTGAAAAAGCCACCATGGGGCCAAAGAAAGTTCAGAGTGCCAGCCCTTTGGTAAAGGTGAGAAACACTATAGAATTCAAGAAAGAACTTGTAGTAAAATATGAAAGTGGCGTACGTGTGGAGCTTGCCGGGAGTATGGCAAGTAGACATCAACAATCTGTTCCATCCTGGCGAAGAAAGCAGAAATCAAGAAAGTTGATGTTGCGAAAGAGTAAATATAGCAGGGAGTGATTTCCCAGGACTTTGAACTCTGCTTGGAGAAAATTGTCCAGAATGTGTCCAAGAGGAGGTTTTTGAAGGGTTTGAGGCTGACCCTGAGGACCCTATGCCATTGTGGAATGTATTGTCTTTGGGGAAAGTCCATGGGGTTGGATGCAGTGGCGGGGATGTGGAAGAGTTCATGGAGGACCACGGGGAAGAGCTAACCACTGAAGAGCTGCAACACCTTCAACTGGAACAGCAACAAAGTTCAGCTGAGGATATTGCTTCAGAGGAGGAGGAAGAGAGGGGGAGAGAATGTGCCTTCTTCAGTGATTAACCCTTTGACTTTGTTGTACATATACATCTAACGAGCCAGTGTTTGTGACGGTTAATACGCCAAAATTCTAGCTGCTTCAAATTAAGCGGAGAGCTGGTGGCCCACATGTGAGAGAATAGGTCTGTGTGGTCAGTGTGTGTGCAGTATAAAAATACTGCAGCAGCAGTGCATGAGAAAAAACCGACCGTGTTTTGGATTAAACGCCAACTTTGAGGTGTATTTTCGTATACTGTAGTATTTATGGTTGTATTCTCGTTTTCTTGGTCTCATTTGATAGAATGGAAGACATATTACAGAAATGAGATGATTTTGATTGGTTTCACGATGAAAAGGGCTTGAAATTGAGCTCAAAGTAGCGGAAATGTTTGATTTTGCCAATGTTCAAGAGTAAACAAATGTCATCGTCCAATAAGTGTCAACTAGCCATTCTAATACGCAGTCACGAATGGGTTCACATTATTTATACAATTATTACAATGCAGTAGTCTGCATAACAGTAAATCTTCTATTTTTTTGTGTGAATAAAAATTTAAAATAGAAAGCAAGAGTAAGAGGGCCTCTGGAGACGGATGATGAACAGAGAAATTTTATTTTAGTGCCAGGAATGTCTATATTCATTCTGGACCCTATTTTGAAATTGGCGCCTTTTTTAATTTTGTATGGAATTGGCCAAATTGCCAATTTGACCACTTTATTGGATAGTTTAAATCAGTAAATTTGCGTTTTCTTGTACTCATTCAATAGAACAAATGTTCTAAAGAAATAGCCATGAGTTTGTCAACTGGAACAATGGAATTGGCCAAAAATGGGGCTCAAAGTGGGCAAAATCGCTGAGATTGCTGACTTCATGAGAGCGTAATTCGTAAATTTTCCATCAAATTTCGTAATTTTAGTATTCCCATCAGGAGAAGATTCTCTCATTTCATAAGTTTTTTTTTTTTTTTCGAATATTTTGCTACACACACTTTAGGATTTGGGGTCGTGACAGTCAAAGGGTTAAGGACATGTGTGCAAAGTGGGTGAGTTGCAAAGTTTTGGGAGAATTATCACCCTAACAAAACTGTTGCAAGCCGTGTCTACAACATGTTCAATGACAATGCCTTGTCCCATTTTAGAAATCTTAGAGGATTCCCCTTCCAACCAATAACCTCTCCTCCCTCTCCTCCTCGCCATCTTCCATATGCCAACAAGCATCTTCAAAAGGTAAAAGCGATGTTAAATGTTCATTTATCCATTTCATTAGTAATTTATATTTCTCATTGTTTTCTGTATGTAAACTATAGTTATTCTCTCAAATGTATTTTTGTTAATTTTGGGTGTCTGGAACGGATTAATTGGATTTGCATTTTCTTATGGGTAATATTGCTTCAGTTTTCGTAATTACCGGTTTTCGTCACACTTTCTGGAACAAATTAATCACGAAAACCGAGGTTCCACTGTATATAATTTCATAGTTTTCAAAATTACTAATTACTGTTTATTGCATTCTTAGTTTCAAGCTTTTTCATACAGTTGTAGCAGTGTTTCTGGCTTTTGCTTCTGGCAAAAATGATAACTTTCAGATTTTAACCCTTTCACTGTCTCGTTCGTTGATCTAAGTGTTGACTCCAGGGTCACTTACGAGATCTGTTATGAGCTCTGCTCCTCGGATAAGCTCTGAATGGTTAATTTTGGCATAAACATAGAGAAACCTCTCTATCTCTCTATCTCTCTATCTCTCTATCTCTCTATATCTCTCTATCTCTCTCTATATCTCTATATCTCTCTATTCTCTCTATCTCTCTCTATCTCTCTCTATCTCTATATCTCTTATTCTCTCTCTACTCTCTCTCTATCTCTCTTCAATTCTCTCTCTATCTCTCTTCAATTCTCTCTCTATCTCTCTTCAATTCTCTCTCTATCTCTCTTCAATTCTCTCTCTATCTCTCTTCAATTCTCTCTCTCCCATCTCTCTATCTCTCTCTATTTTCTCTATTCTCTCTATCTCTCTCTATCTCTCTCTCATTTCTCTCTTTTCTCTCTCTATCTCCTCTATCTCTCTCAATTTTCTCTATCTCTCTCTCTCTATATATCTCTCTATATCTCTCTATATCTCTCTATATCTCTCTATATCTCTCTATATCTCTCTATCTCTCTATATCTCTCCTCTATATCTCTCTCTCTCTATATCTCTCTCTCTC
This sequence comes from Cherax destructor, assembly GCA_009830355.1. Lineage (NCBI taxonomy): Eukaryota > Metazoa > Arthropoda > Malacostraca > Decapoda > Parastacidae > Cherax > Cherax destructor. The sequence goes on along the minus strand of WNWK01005738.1, from coordinate 99,028 downwards.
TCTCTATATCTCTCTCTCTCTATATCTCTCTCTCTCTCTATATCTCTCTCTCTCTCTATATCTCTCTCTCTCTCTCTATATTCTCTCTCTCTCTATATTCTCTCTCTCTCTATATCTCTCTCTCTCTATATCTCTCTCTCTCTCTATATATATCTCTCTCTCTCTCTATATACTCTCTCTCTCTCTATATATCTCTCTCTCTCTATATATATCTCTCTCTCTATATCTCTCTCTCTCTCTCTATATATCTCTCTCTCTCTATATATCTCTCTCTCTCTATATATCTCTCTCTCTCTCTATATATTCTCTCTCTCTATATATATCTCTCTCTCTCTCAAATTTTTATCTCTCTTTTTCTCTCTCTATATATATATTCCTTTTTCTCTCTATATATATATCTCTCTCTCTATATTTTTTCTCTCTCTCTCTATATCTCCCTCCCTCTACCCCACTCTCTCTCCTCTCTCTACCTCACTCTTCTCCCTTTCTACCCCACTCTTCTCCCTTTCTACCCCACTCTTCTCCCTTTCTACCCCACTCTCTTCTACCTTTCTATCCCACTCTCTTCTACCTTTCTATCCCACTCTTCTACCTTTCTATCTCACTCCTACCTTTCTATCCCACTCTCTTATACCTTTCTATCACACTTCTTCCTCTCTACCTCACTCTCTTCTCCCTCTCTACCCCACTCTCTTCTCCCTCTCTACCCCACTCTCCTCCCTCCCGTACATCTTTACATTCGCATTTTTTCGTTAAATCACCTCTACGCTATAAGGTGTGGGGGAGGGAGGCGTGAGCTCTGCCCTTGGATGTGGCACTAATGACCGGTGGCACTGACTAGCCAGGTGTGGTAATATTGCATCCTTCATCTGTTGGATGTGTGTGTCTCTCTCTCTCTCTCTCTCTCTCTCTCTCTCTCTCTCTCTCACACACACACATTAGTTTTAAAGAGTTAGGCTAAGAATTCCTACGGTTATTTACAAGCTAAGAGCTGTTACCAACCTCAGCTCATTTGAAAACATTTTTTATTATGAGTGAAACAAATAGTGAAGAGGATGAAGGTTGTGTTGCCTCTGCGCCGGCTGTTTCATTTGGTCAACTGACTTTTTCTCATCGATGTTATTATGCTGTATGAACATGTTTCAGACTCAGCTCATTCTAGAAGTGAATGATATCAGATGAAGAATACAGTAGTTGCTGTTGCTGCCCGTCTTGTGTACAAGTTGTCTTCATGTTTTTCCAAGTGGAGCCAAGCGTTGTACCTTGACAACATTGGCCTTGTATATAACAATAAGACCATCCACATCTCCAGTGTTGAAGACTTTGAAATATGACAGATCTATCCAGACCAAGTCGAGGCGAGAAAGAAATACTCTTGCTTGATTCTCTAGTCTGTCAAGAAGTCGTCTTTGAGACTGGGGGCAAGCAGTCCATGAAAGTGGAGCATACTCGAGGTGTGAGTGCACTTGTGCCTCGTACGCTCTAATTCGTACGAAACACAAGTTTTGCAGCTTCTACTATCAAGCAGGTATGAGATACGCCTTAGCGTTAGCTTTTTGGTCATCTTGTTTGCAAGATTTACTTCATGGCTCTTTTATAGTCAGTTTGGAGTCATATTTCACTCCGAGGATATCCACCTCATCCCTGGGTTGAAACCCCCTCCTATTTATTATTACCTCTTTCTCTGTGAAAACTGTGATGTTTACTAGTCGTATATATCCCACTTAAATTATACATAGTTCTTGGTGATATGCTTGGTGTTGTATTTACCCTTAGATCTTTTTCCATCATTGATATTGGTATATTCTTCCAAGCTTTACTCTTGTCCTGTCTACCCTCACCCTCTGCAATCAGCATGACCTTGTACTAATTTGGATTGAACTCCAGCAGCCACTTGTCCCACCTGGACTAGATTTTTCTAGAGTCTGTCGCTGTCTTCTGCTGTTAGTATCCTTTTGATCAGTTTTACATCGCCAGTAAAGACATACACAAGATTGAATACCTTATCTTAGTTTATTTACATATTAGAAACAATAGCGGTCCAATAACTGATCCTTGTGTGTGTATAGTGGGGGCGGGGAGGAGGGGGGTGAAGTGAGCGTACAAATGGGTGGTGGGGCGTGCTGTGCACTTATGGTGTGTGTACAGGTGTAATCGCCTAGAGGTGTTTGAAGGGGCCTATTCATAGCTCTTGGTCCTCCTCTCAACTCTTATAGGTAGGTTTTACTGATTTCTGGCTTCCAGGGCTCTATCACATCTCATCTTGAAGCTGTGTATAGTGTTGGCTTGCATCACCTCTGCATCTGGTGCATTTCCCTTACCACTCTTAAGACTGAAAAAAAATCCTTTTAACGTTTCTGTGAGCTGTCATCTTTAGCCGTTATGTAAATTTCCTGCCTCGTTCCCTATCCAATCTAAGTATTTTATATGTTACAATAATGTCTCCCATGATCCTCATCTCTTCTAGTGTTTAACTCTCACGTCCTGGTAATAATAGTGTTACCCGTGTGTGTGTGTGTGTGTGCGTGTGTGTGTGCGTGTGTGTGCGTGTGTGTGTGTGTGTGTGCGTGTGTGCGTGTGTGCGCGTGTGTGTGCGTGTGTGTGCGTGTGTGCTGTGTGTGTGCGTGTGTGTGTGTGTGCGTGTGTGGCGTGTGTGCGCGTGTGTGTGCGTGTGTGTGCGTGTGTGCGTGCGTGTGTGTGCGTGTGTGTGCGTGTGTGCGTGTGTGTGCGTGTGTGTGCGTGTGTGTGCGTGTGTGTGCGTGTGTGTGCGTGTGTGTGCGTGTGTGTCGTGTGTGCGTGTGTGTGCGTGTGTGCGTGTGTGTCGTGTGTGTGCGTGCGTGTGCGTGCGTGTGTGTGTGTGTGTGTGTGAGTGAGTGTGAGTGAGTGTGAGAGAGAGAGAGAGAGAGCTAGCTAGCTAGCTAGCTAGCTTGGGAGCGCGAGCACTGAGAGCAAGCGAGCAGAGCGAGAGTGTACACAGAGCTAGAGAGCGTGGGGGCGCATGTTTGTGGGGATGGTATGGAGCATGTTTGGTAGGTGTGGTCATACATGGTATTGGTAACTCAGAGCAGGTCTGCCGCTGCTAATTAATCAAAGATCTCGATAACACGAACTGTAGACTTCAAGTGGAACTTTCTTGTTCTTCAATGACAGGATAATTATGTATGTTCGTTCTTGTATGTTGATCTTAGTACGGATCAAGCTGCTATTGACAACGTTTCGCCCAAGTTAGAGCTTCATCCAGTCATATTGACTTGATAAAACTCTATCCATAGACAAAATGTTGGCTGTGCACCATACTACCATAGTATCATTCCACATGCCAACCTCAGTGTTAACTACCATACTTAGGTCACAACCTGTCCCCCATGTTAATCTTCCAAACCTGTGGCAATACCATACTTGTGGCACTATCATGCTTGTGATACTATCATACCTGTGGCACTGCTATACTTGTGGCACTGCCGTACCTGTGGCACTATCTGCCGTGTCAAAAAGTTAGCTGGCTGAGCCGCAGAATTACCCGAGAAAACTTTTGTTTTTGTGCTCATCATTTAATGTTGAAGTTATTGAGAGAAAAATGTCGGTGTAATGGTGAGTCTAATTCCCCCGCGGGTGGGCGTGTCGGGGGCGGGGCTTGCCTGGTCTGGGGCGGGGCTTATGGGGTGGGGGCGGGGCTAGTGTGGCAGGAGGCGGGCCGGTTGGTGGAGGGGGTGTTAGTGCCGCCCCCCTCCCCTCTATCATGGCCCACACCTGGCGCCATGCTTGGCCATCCCCTTGGCTTGGCCACCTTTCCCTTGGCCACCTCTCCCATGGCTACGCACTTCACCCTTGCCCCGACCCCTGGGACAGCGAGCTACCCTTGGCCCACTTCCCCCTCCCCCACCACCACCGACACATCTATTTTTGGCTAGCGTTGGAATGTGTTGTGTAGCGCTCTGCCTTACCTTCCATTTTCTCATTCTACCCCTCCTCCCCTTCCACTCCCACCTTCCAGGCATTCTACCCCTCCTTCCCTTCCACTCCCACCTTCCAGGCATTCTACCCCCACCACTATCCAGGCATTGATTTACTCGTTTATCATTCTAGCCTTTCACTCTTCGCCCCCTCATGCCCTCCTGCCTTACTGCCTTCCACCTGCCTCTCATACTCCTGTTTCAACCACCTGCCCCCTCATACTCTAGTACCTACAACCTGCCCCTAATACTCCAGTAATTAGCTCTCATACTGTAGTACCTACCACCTGCCTCATACTCCAGTACGTACCTGCTTCTCGCACTGACTACCTTCTTACCTCTCCTCCTTTTCCCACTGCACTCTCTTCCCTCCATGATCTGATGCCTCCCCCCCTCACCTCTCAGTATACTGTGGTAGCACAAGCTGCCTGCCCCCCTCACCTCTCAGTATACTGTGGTAGCACAAGCTGCCTTCCGCCCTCACCTCTCAGTATACTGTGGTAGCACAAGCTGCCTGCCACCCTCACCTCTCAGTATACTGTGGTAGCACAAGCTGCCTTCCCCCCTCACCTCTCAGTATACTGTGGTAGCACAAGCTGCCTGCCACCCTCACCTCTCAGTATACTGTGGTGGCACAAGCTGCCTGCCACCCTCACCTCTCAGTATACTGTGGTGGCACAAGCTGCCTGCCACCCTCACCTCTCAGTATACTGTGGTGGCACAAGCTGCCTGCCACCCTCCTCTCAGTATACTGTGGTGGCACAAGCTGCCTGCCACCCTCCTCTCAGTATACTGTGGTGGCACAAGCTGCCTTCCACCCTCACCTCTCAGTATACTGTGGTGGCACAAGCTGCCTGCCACCCTCACCTCTCAGTATACTGTGGTGGCACAAGCTGCCTGCCAACCAAGGTATGACAGCCGGCCAATTTGTTATGGGTGTTAGTGTAATGGGTATTTGCCAGTTTATTTGGCTAGTGAAGGTGTAGTTGCTAGCTAGTACCAGTTAAGTTGCAGATACCGAGGTAATGAAGTACAGTTGTTGTGGTATTAGAGGTAGAAACTAAGGTGGAGGTATTAGCTACGGGAATAACGTTAACAATTGAAGCAGTATTTATGTGGGAGGAAAGAAATTAATAAATTATAATTGAACTATGTTGTGGAGTGGATGACTGGTTGCAGCAGTTGATGAACTGTGTACACGTGGAGCCAACATTGACACTCAGTTTCTCTCCGACCCTCACAAATATCAAACCTTACTGAGAGGGTTGATGCTGTTCTAAGACCGGCAAAAACGTCCTTTGTCATTTGTGAGTTGTTCCAGCCAGGGTGTTGTGACTGTACCAGCCAGGGTGTTGTGACTGTACCAGCCAGGGTGTTGTGACTGTACCAGCCAGGGTGTTGTGACTGTACCAGCCAGGGTGTTGTGACTGTACCAGCCAGGGTGTTGTGACTGTACCAGCCAGGGTGTTGTGACTGTACCAGCCAGGGTGTTGTGACTGTACCAGCCAGGGTGTTGTGACTGTACCCGCCAGGGTGTTGTGACTGTACCCAGCCAGGGTGTTGTGACTGTACCCGCCAGGGTGTTGTGACTGTACCCGCCAGGGTGTTGTGACTGTACCGCCAGGGTGTTGTGACTGTACCGCCAGGGTGTTGTGACTGTACCAGCCAGGGTGTTGTGACTGTACCGCCAGGGTGTTGTGACTGTACCCGCCAGGGTGTTGACTGTACCGCCAGGGTGTTGTGACTGTACCCGCCAGGGTGTTGTGACTGTACCCGCCAGGGTGTTGTGACTGTACCCGCCAGGGTGTTGTGACTGTACCAGCCAGGGTGTTGTGACTGTACCAGCCAGGGTGTTGTGACTGTACCAGCCAGGGTGTTGTGACTGTACCAGCCAGGGTGTTGTGACTGTACCGCCAGGGTGTTGTGACTGTACCCGCCAGGGTGTTGTGACTGTACCAGCCAGGGTGTTGTGACTGTACCAGCCAGGGTGTTGTGACTGTACCAGCCAGGGTGTTGTGACTGTACCAGCCAGGGTGTTGTGACTGTACTAGCCAGGGTGTGGTGACTGTACCCGCCAGGGTGTTGTGACTGTACCGCCAGGGTGTTGTGACTACCCGCCAGGGTGTTGTGACTGTACCCGCCAGGGTGTTGGACTGTACCCGCCAGGGTGTTGTGACTGTCCACGCCAGGTGTTGTGACTGTACCCGCCAGGTGTTGTGACTGTACCCGCCAGGGTGTTGGACTGTACCCGCCAGGGTGTTGTGACTGTACCCGCCAGGGTGTTGTGACTGTACCCGCCAGGGTGTTGACTGTACCCGCCAGGGTGTAGTGACTGTACCAGCCAGGGTGTTGTGACTGTACTAGCCAGGGTGTTGACTGTACCAGCCAGGGTGTAGTGACTGTACTAGCCAGGGTGTTGTGACTGTACTAGCCAGGGTGTAGTGACTACTAGCCAGGGTGTAGTGACTGTACCAGCCAGGGTGTTGTGACTGTACTAGCCAGGGTGTGTGACTGTACCAGCCAGGGTGTTGTGACTGTACTAGCCAGGGTGTGACTGTACCAGCCAGGGTGTGTGACTGTACTAGCCAGGGTGTGTGACTGTACCAGCCAGGGTGTTGTGACTGTACTAGCCAGGTGTAGTGACTGTACCAGCCCGGGTGTTGTGAGCTGTACAAGCCAGGGTGTAGTGACTGTACTAGCCAGGGTGTAGTGACTGTACTAGCCAGGGTGTAGTGACTGTACTAGCCAGGGTGTAGTGACTGTACTAGCCAGGGTGTAGTGACTGTACTAGCCAGGGTGTAGTGACTGTACTAGCCAGGGTGTAGTGACTGTACTAGCCAGGGTGTAGTGACTGTACTAGCCAGGGTGTAGTGACTGTACTAGCCAGGGTGTAGTGACTGTACTAGCCAGGGTGTAGTGACTGTACTAGCCAGGGTGTAGTGACTGTACTAGCCAGGGTGTAGTGACTGTACTAGCCAGGGTGTAGTGACTGTACTAGCCAGGGTGTAGTGACTGTACTAGCCAGGGTGTTGACTAATTCTTCATAGACTATGTAGGAAGGGAGAAGTCGACTGAGACAGTTGATACTGTTAAGGGGAAGAAATGGATGTCAGCAAATGTGAAGCCACTGAACTACTGTCGTATTATATACCAGTGGGTGTGGTGTTGAGGGAACCAGAGTGGGGGCTGTGTACACGTTGAGAGAGGAATGAGGGGAGCACAGGTTGAGAGAGGAATGAGGGGAGCACAGGTTGAGAGAGGAATGAGGGGAGCACAGGTTGAGAGAGGAATGAGGGGAGCACAGGTTGAGAGAGGAATGAGGGGAGCACAGGTTGGAGAGAGGGAAGTTGAGGGGAGCACAGGTTGAGAGAGGAATGAGGGGAGCACAGGTTGAGAGAGGAATGAGGGGAGCACAGGTTGAGAGAGGAATGAGGGGAGCACAGGTTGAGAGAGGAATGAGGGGAGCACAGGTTGAGAGAGGAATGGAGGGCACAGGTTGAGAGAGGACAGACACACACACACACCCCCCGATGGCATGGTGGCTAGCGCTCTTGCTTCACGCACAGAGGGCCCGGGTTCAATTCCCAGCGGGGCCGAAACATTTCGAAGTGTTTCGTTACACACACACACACATACATACAACAGGCCTAGTGTCTAATCGACATGTGCCTAGGACAAAATGGTAACTAACACACACACACACACACACACACACACACACACACACACACACACACACACACACACACACACACACACACACACACACACACACACACACACACACACACACGCGCGCCGCGCCGCGTTGAGAGGGGACAGACACACACTAGAGTGACCTGCTGTAACCAGTGTTGTCCTGGGTGGTTGTGAGTCCAGGTGTTCAACAATATTTAAGTTAGTTTAGATCATCTCTGTTCTCTCACTGTCACTTGCGTGAACTTTATTGTTCACTAGAGGTTTCAGTGGCTGAGGTGACACCTGTGTTTGGTCTGTTTTCTATACTCATCCAATATAACCGTTTTCTCTCTATACTGATAATAGTTTTCTATGACGCTTTTAAAAACTCACCACCTCCCACCCACCCTCACTACTAGCACCACTACCACTCACCCTCACTACTAGCACCACTACCACTCACCCTCACTACTAGCACCACTACCACTCACCCTCACTACCACCTACCCTCACTACTAGCACCACTACCACTCACCCTCACTACTAGCACCACTACCACCTACCCTCACTACTAGCACCACTACCACCTACCCTCACTACTAGCACCACTACCACCTACCCTCACTACTAGCACCACTACCACCTACCCTCACTACTAGCACCACTACCACTCACCCTCACTACTAGCACCACTACCACCTACCCTCACTACTAGCACCACTACCACCAACCCTCACTACTAGCACCACTACCACCAACCCTCACTACTAGCACCACTACCACTCACCCTCACTACTAGCACCACTACCACCTACCCTCACTACTAGCACCACTACCACTCACCCTCACTAGCACCACTCCCACCACCTCCCTACCACTCACCCTCACTAGCACCACTACCACCCACCCTCACTACTAGCACCACTACCACCCACCCTCACTACACATCCACCTCACTACTAGCACCACTACCACCCACCCCTCACACCACTACCACCCTCACTACTAGCACCACTACCACCCACCCTCACTACTAGCACCACTACCACCCACCCTCACTACTAGCACCACTACCACTCACCATCACTACTAGCACCACTACCACTCACCCTCACTACTAGCACCACTACCACTTACCCTCACTAGCACCACTACCACTCACCCTCACTACTAGCACCACTACCACCTATCCTCACTACTAGCACCACTACCACTCACCCTCACTACTAGCACCACTACCACTCACCCTCACTACTAGCACCACTACCACCTATCTTCACTACTAGCACCACTACCACACCCTCACTACTAGCACCACTACCACTTACCCTCACTACTAGCACCACTACCACCTATCCTCAATACTAGCACCACTACCACTCACCCTCACTACTAGCACCACTACCACCTATCCTCAATACTAGCACCACTACCACTCACCCTCACTACTAGCACCACTACCACATACCCTCACTACTAGCACCACTACCACATACCCTCACTACTAGCACCACTACCACTCACCCTCACTAGCACCACTACCACCCACTCTCACTACTAGCACCACTACCACTCACACTCACTACTAGCACTACCACCCACTCACTACTAGCACCACTACCACCCACCCTCACTACTAGCACCACTACCACCCACCCTCACTACTAGCACCAATACCACCCACCCTCACTACTAGCACCACTACCACCCACCCTCACTACTAGCACCACTACCACCCACCCTCACTACTAGCACCACTACCACCCACCCTCACTACTAGCACCACTACCACTCACCCTCACTACTAGCACCACTATCACTCACCCTCACTAGCACCACTACCACCCACCACCACTACCACCTACCCTCACTACTAGCACCATTACCACTCACTCTCACTACTAGCACCACTATCACTTACCCTCACTAGCACCACTATCACTTACCCTCACTAGCACCACTACCACCCACCCTCACTACTAGCACCACTACCACCCACCCTCACTACTAGCACCACTACCACCCAACCTCACTACTAGCACCACTACCACCCTCCCTCACTACTAGCCCCACTACCTCGTTACTAGCAGCACTACCACCCTCGCTACTAGCAGCACTACCACCCTCGCTACTAGCACCACTACCACCTTCACTACTAGCACCACTAGCACACTCGCTACTAGCACCACGACCACCCTCGTTAGTAGCACCACTACCTCCCTCGCTACTAGCACTACCACCCTCCCTCGTTAGTAGCACCACTACCTCCCTCGCTACTAGCACCACTACCTCCCTCGCTACTAGCACCACTACCACCCTCCCTCGTTACTAGCACCACTACCACCCACCCTCACTACTAGCACCACTACCACCCACCCTCACTACTACCACTACCTCGTTACTAGCAGCACTACCACCCTCGCTACTAGCAGCACTACCACCCTCGCTACTAGCAGCACTACCACCCTCGCTACTAGCAGCACTACCACCCTCGTTAGTAGGACCACTACCTCCCTCGTTACTAGCACCACTACCACCCTCCCTCGTTACTAGCACCACTACCTCCCTCGTTACTAGCACCACTACCTCCCTCGCTACTAGCACCGCTACCACCCTCCCTCGTTACTAGCACCACTACCACCCTCCCTCGTTACTAGCACCACTACCACCCTCCCTCGTTACTAGCACCACTACCTCCCTCGCTACTAGCACCACTACCACCCTCCCTCGCCACTACCAGCAGTACGGTAAGCAGCAGCAGTAGTGGGAGCGACACAGCAACTGTGGGAACAGTATTAACCAAAAGCCCAGCAGTTACATCAGAATCCTGGGGGTATTAAAATTGTGGTGGATAACACGGGAAACATGAGGGCGCGGTCAGGCGTGCCACTCCCTTCCTCCTCCCTCTTCAGTGCTGAGGGCTCAACCTTCAACAGAGCGCCCCTTCAGCGGAACAAACACCCCTTCAACGGAGTACTACAACGGAGGGCCTATGTAAAGGACCACTAACTACTCATCAGCCTCTCTTCATACATAACAGCCATTACAAACAAACTGCTGTCTTCGAGAGGGAACTTGATAGATTCCTCGGAACAGTTCCTGATCAGTTAGGCTGTGGTGCACACGTTGGCCTGCGGGCGGTGGGCACTAACAACTTAGTAGATCAAGCCAGCAAGCAGGAGGCCTGGTGTGGGACCGGGCCGCGGGGGCGGTGACCTCAGGAAGCAACTTTAGGTGAGGCGACCTGAACATGTTAATGGTTGACTGTAAACACCACTAGACGACCAGGTGCTGGTTTACCGAGGACGACCACGTGACGACTACAACAGCATCACCCAGGAGGGGGGAGGTCGGGGGTGTTATAAAAGGAGGCGTTAATTTACACGCTGACAAAAACACTAGAACACACAGGTTACACAGCGCCATGTACACACACAGCTGCCATCACCATTACCAATTTACTACAACAAATTGGTAAACATAACAAATTGTTATATACATGTTTACCAATCCGTTGTGTTTACCAAGTCTAACTTATCTTTCTACCAATATTATGTAAATTTGCTCCTACCAATTCTAGCATTATATCGTTTTTTTTTTTAAAAGATTTTAAAAATCATCAATACAAAAAATGAATACGTTAATTACGTTTCACAAAGAGGATTCTTATATAATGAACGCCAGTTATTCTATTAAGGAGACGCTCCGTTGACGGGGGTGTTGAAGGGGAGCTCCGTTGACGGGGGTGTTGAAGGGGAGCTCCGTTGACGGGGGTTGTGTGAAGGGGAGCTCCGTTGACGGGGTGATGTTAGTGTTGAAGGGAGCTCCGTTGACGGGGTGTTGTGTTGAAGGGAGCTCCGTTGACGGGGTGTTGAGCTGTTGACGGGTGTTGTGTTAAAGGAGCTCCGTTGACGGGGTGTTGGTTGAAGGAGCTCGTTGACGGGTGTTGTGTTGAAGGGGAGCTCCGTTGACGGGGGTGTTGTGTTGAAGGGGAGCTCCGTTGACGGGGGTGTTGTGTTGAAGGGGAGCTCCGTTGACGGGGGTGTTGTGTTGAAGGGGAGCTCCGTTGACGGGGGTTGTTGAAGGGAGCTCCGTTGACGGGGTTGTTTGAAGGGAGCTCCGTTGACGGAGGGTGTTGAAGGGAGCTCCGTTGACGGGGGTGTTGGGGAGCTCCGTTGACGGAGGGGTGTTGAAGGGGAGCTCCGTTGACGGGGGGGTGTTGAAGGGGAGCTCCGTTGACGGGAGGGTGTTGAAGGGGAGCTCCGTTGAAGGGGTTGAGGCTCCGTTGAAGGGGAGCTCCGTTGACGGAGGTGTTGAAGGGGAGCTCCGTTGTAGGAGCGTTACTTCCCTTCTTTTCATTGTAGGTATCCAGCACCGTCTGCCAAGTCTCTTGTGTTCATTTGTAGTTATTTCGGTGTTAAGGCTTGGGATCAATCCCTCCAGGTGTGATTGATGTATCTTTCTCATCTACGTTCTAAGAGACTTTAAGTAGTCCCAGTAATTTAAGGGCTTGGCAGAGTTTATACGAGCTGTACATTTTCCAGTTCTGCAATTTCGCTTACCTTGAAGGTGGCAGTTAGTACACAAGAGTGTTCCAGCTTAGAGGCGACCAGTGACCTGAAGAATATCATTTACTTGGCATCTTTTGTTTTGAAGGTTCTGGTAATCCAACCTATCATTTTTCTTGCAGTTGCGATTACAACATTGTACTCCTTGAAGATGAGATTTGAGATTCTAACTCCCAGGTCTCTCATATTTGACCTACGTTCTGTCAAGTGGTTTCAGTTTGTCTTTTTACTCGGATCTTATTTTTATTTCTTCCATTTTTCCATGCCGTAATAACTGAAATTTGTCTTCACTGAACATCATATTGTTGTAAGTAGCCCCACTGGAAGATTTGGTTTATATCAGCTTGGAGGGTCGGTGTGTCTTTTGTGGATGCCACTTTTATACAAATTCTAGTATCGTCTGCTAAGAATGGTACAGTGCTTTTATTTATGTCCCTGTTTGACAGAACTGAAGATGTGGCAGATCACCGTGCCTTGAGACACACAAGCAGCCCCCTATTTCATTCTTACTATTACTCTTTGGGTTCTGTGTGTTAGAAAGTTAAATATTCATCTACCCACCTTCCCAGTTATTACTCTTGCACGCATTTTCTGTGCAATTTCTCTGTGGTCGCACTTGTCAAAGACTTTTACAAGGTCAATGTATAGTACATTTGCATTTTACTTGTCTTCAAGCGCATCCAAGACCATGTCGTAATGGTCCAGCATTTGCGCAAGGCAGGAGCGACCTGTTCTGAACCCATGTTGACTTGGATTGTACAGTTGCTGCAATTCCATGTGATTGGTGATCTTCGTAAATCCTACTGAAAGATTTCGATAATATGGGACGTTAGGACTATTGGTCTATAGACCAATATGTGAAGTGGGGGCAATATCAGTGGTTTTTAATGACTGTAGGATCACTCCGGCATCTGGGCTTCTTCTCCATAGAATACTTAAGGCACGTGATAAGAGTTTCTTGCAATTTTTGATGACTGTCGAGTTGCTCAAGCCTTGACCTGGGACGCATGGGCATGCAATCAGTGGATTTTTTGAAGTCAAATGACATTAGAGTTACAGTAGAGATTAGGGAGAGTACATCATTTTGTCGCATTCATGAACTCATTTGGGTCGTCAGTCTTAGTGTATGTCCCGTCTCCTTTAATCAAAGGCCCGATATTAGATGTTATCTAGTTGTCATCACTCAACCATTAATACATATTGGTCGTCATAGTGAACTAGCAATACACCCTGGTGGTCGTCATAGTGAACTAGCAATACACCCTGGTGGTCGTCATAGTGAACTAGCAATACACCCTGGTGGTCGTCATAGTGAACTAGCAATACACCCTGGTGGTCGTCATAGTTAACTAGCAATACACCCTGGTGGTCGTCACAGTTAACTAGCAATACACCCTGGTGGTCGTCACAGTGAACTAGCAATACACCCTGGTGGTCGTCATGGTGAACTAGCAATACACCCTGGTGGTCGTCACAGTGAACTAGCAATACACCTTGCTGGTCGTCACGTCTAGTATACTTTCCCCATGTTTTGTCTATCGACGTCATCTTCTCTCTCCCCCTCCATCCCATCTCCCTCTCCTCTCCCCCCTCTTCTTCCCTCCTTCCCAGAATGAATGACCACCTAGGAATGTGTTTGGTATAGTGTCATGGGAACGACCCCCCTATCCCCAGGACACTCCACCTCTCCTCTTTTCTTAACCACTACTTGCCACACACCCACCCATCACCACTTCTCAACCACACGACCCATCCTCCCCAACCACCCATCCGCAACCACTACTCCCCCACCCACCCCTACTTCTCAATCTTCACCTCTCCCCACACTACCCCTACTTACCCACGGACCCCAACCACCCAATCTGAGAGAATTAAGGCAGGAAGTATATGATGACTATAACACAAGCAGTTAGAGGATTTAGAAGAAACCATAATAACCAGGTATTAGGGGTAAGCTGGGTCAACAGTGACGTTAATAACCAGGTATCAGGGTAAGCTAGGTCAACAGTGACGTTAATAACCAGGTATCAGGGGTAAGCTGGGTCAACAGTGACGTTAATAACCAGGTATCAGGGTACGCTGGGTCAACAGTGACGTTAATAACCAGGTATCAGGGTACGCTGGGTCAACAGTGACGTTAATAACCAGGTATCAGGGGTAAGCTGGGTCAACAGTGACGTTAATAACCAGGTATCAGGGTAAGCTGGGTCAACAGTGACGTTAATAACCAGGTATCAGGGGTAAGCTGGGTCAACAGTGACGTTAATAACCAGGTATCAGGGGTAAGCTGAGTCAACAGTGACGTTAATAACCAGGTATCAGGGGTAAGCTGATTCAACAGTGGCGTTAATAACCAGGTACCAGGGTAAGCTGGGTCAACAGTGACGTTAGTGACCAGGTATCAGGGTAAGCTGGGTCAACAGTGACGTTAGTAACCAGGTATCAGGGTAAGCTGATTCAACAGTGGCGTTAATAACCAGGTATCAGGGGTAAGCTGGGTCAACAGTGACGTTAGTAACCAGGTACCAGGGTAAGCTGATTCAACAGTGGCGTTAATAACCAGGTATCAGGGTAAGCTGGGTCAACAGTGGCGTTAATAACCAGGTACCAGGGTAAGCTGGGTCAACAGTGACGTTAGTAACCAGGTATCAGGGTAAGGTGGGTCAACAGTGACGTTAATAACCATGTATCAGGGTAAGCTGGGTCAACAGTGACGTTAATAACCAGGTATCAGGGTAAGCTGGGTCAACAGTTACGTTAATAACCATGTATCAGGGTAAGCTGGGTCAGTAGTTACGTTAGTAACCAGGTATCAGGGTAAGCTGGGTCAACAGTTACGTTAGTGATCATGTATCAGGGTAAGCTGGGTCAGTAGTTACGTTAATAACCAGGTATCAGGGTAAGCTGGGTCAACAGTGACGTTAATAACCATGTATCAGGGTAAGCTGGGTCAGTAGTTACGTTAGTAACCAGGTATCAGGGTAAGCTGGGTCAACAGTTACGTTAGTGATCATGTATCAGGGTAAGCTAGGTCAACAGTGACGTTAATAACCAGGTATCAGGGTAAGCTGGGTCAACAGTGACGTTAGTAACCAGGTATCAGGGTAAGCTGGGTCAACAGTGACGTTAGTAACCAGGTATCAGGGTAAGCTAGGTCAACAGTGACGTTAGTAACCAGGTATCAGGGTAAGCTAGGTCAACAGTGACGTTAGTAACCAGGTATCAGGGTAAGCTGGGTCAACAGTGACGTTAATAACCAGGTATCAGGGTAAGCTGGGTCAACAGTGACGTTAGTAACCAGGTATCAGGGTAAGCTGGGTCAACAGTGACGTTAGTAACCAGGTATCAGGGTAAGCTGGGTCAACAGTGACGTTAGTAACCAGGTATCAGGGTAAGCTGGGTCAACAGTGACGTTAGTGACCAGGTATCAGGGTAAGCTGGGTCAACAGTGACGTTAGTGACCAGGTATCAGGGTAAGCTGGGTCAACAGTGACGTTAGTGACCAGGTATCAGGGTAAGCTGGGTCAACAGTGACGTTAGTAACCAGGTATCAGGGTAAGCTGGGTCAACAGTGACGTTAGTAACCAGGTATCAGGGTAAGCTGGGTCAACAGTGACGTTAGTAACCAGGTATCAGGGTAAGCTGGGTCAACAGTGACGTTAATAACCAGGTATCAGGGTAAGCTGGGTCAACAGTGACGTTAGTAACCAGGTATCAGGGTAAGCTGGGTCAACAGTGACGTTAGTAACCAGGTATCAGGGTAAGCTGGGTCAGCAGTTATGTTAGTAACCAGGTATCAGGGTAAGCTGGGTCAACAGTTATGTTAGTAACCAGGTATCAGGGTAAGCTGGGTCAGCAGTTATGTTAGTAACCAGGTATCAGGGTAAGCTGGGTCAGCAGTTATGTTAGTAACCAGGTATCAGGGTAAGCTGGGTCAGCAGTTATGTTAGTAACCAGGTATCAGGGTAAGCTGGGTCAACAGTTATGTTAGTAACCAGGTATCAGGGTAAGCTGGGTCAGCAGTTATGTTAGTAACCAGGTATCAGGGTAAGCTGGGTCAGCAGTTATGTTAGTAACCAGGTATCAGGGTAAGCTGGGTCAACAGTTATGTTAGTAACCAGGTATCAGGGTAAGCTGGGTCAGCAGTTATGTTAGTAACCAGGTATCAGGGTAAGCTGGGTCAGCAGTTATGTTAGTAACCAGGTATCAGGGTAAGCTGGGTCAACAGTGACGTTAGTAACCAGGTATCAGGGTAAGCTGGGTCAACAGTGACGTTAGTAACCAGGTATCAGGGTAAGCTGGGTCAACAGTGACGTTAGTAACCAGGTATCAGGGTAAGCTAGGTCAACAGTGACGTTAGTAACCCAGCAACAGTGCGCTGAGAGAAGCCAGTTTTTGGGCGAGCAGCTGCAAGAGAAGGTTTAAGAAACACTTAAGCTTTGTAAAGCTTGGAGAAGCAAGTACAAATTAATAAAAAAATGAGAAATGAGGCAAATATAGAAACAAATAACTAGTATATAACTCACTGAAGTATTATTATTAATGGAGAAGCACTAAACTCGTAGGGATCATGCAGCGCATGTGAGATGGGAAGTATTAGGTTTGATTCAAGGATGTGGAAAGGAGATTAAATTCCGTGGATCAAGATCCCTTCCCCGGTGCCAAGATCCCTTCACTAGTGTACTTGACCTCTGCTGGTGACCTGACCAGGTCTTGACATAAGTGTACTTACGAGTAAATCATGAGAGCCACAAAACACGGACGCAGCAGGTGGGTCGAGCTTTGGCTCTCTACCCCCTGGGCGTGTTCCTCTCACAAACTTGTACTTGTTTATCCATCCCGTCTCCCAAGATGATGTTTACTTAAAACTGCGAGAAATTGTAATAACGAGATGAAGGCTTGTCGTAGCAGGCGACAGGTGTGTAATTTGATCCCACCACATATTGTGGATGGTTTGCACGGGTTGTGGGTGTCTACCTACTTCCCAACATGTTTTCTACTTATATATCTACCTAACTATGTTTACCTACCTACAAAACTCCCAGGTGTCAGCACTCGCCCACTAATCATGCCTTCACTCGTGTCAAAGTAATTCACCCGTCTGGAGGAGGAGGAGGATTGTTTTGCAGAAATTTCACAAACTTTTGTATTTTGGGAGAAGTGAGGGTGGGGTGGGGAGGGTGAGGGTGGGAATGTTGTCAGACTGTGGGTGGGAGGTAGGTAGAATGTGTAGGGAGTGTAGAATGTTGCACCAGAAATAAGAGTATACGTGTGTGAATGTCGCCTTGTTCCAGGAATGTGTTGGGGGGAAGGGAGGGGCGGCTACTAATGTGGCGGAGAAGGATCGGGGTTCAGGTGTTTGCTGTGGTAGAGGAGGGGAAGGAGGGGGTATTCTCGTGTTTGCTCTGGTGGGGGAGAGGCGGTGTTTGTTGGGGAGGAAGAGGAGGGGTGGGAATATATATAGGTGTTAGCTTTTGTGGGGTGGGGAAGAAAGATGGGGTATACATGTTTGTTGTTGTGGGGGTGGGGTATACAGGTGTTTGCTGTTGTGGGTGTGGGGCATACAGGTGTTTGCTGTTGTGGGTGTGGGGCATACAGGTGTTTGCTGTTGTGGGTGTGGGGCATACAGGTGTTTGCTGTTGTGGGGTTGGGGCATACAGGTGTTTGCTGTTGTGGGGTGGGGCATACAGGTGTTTGCTGTTGTGGGGGTGGGGCATACAGGTGTTTGCTGTTGTGGGGGTGCGTCATACAGGTGTTTTCTGTTGTGGGGTGGGGCATACAGGTGTTTGCTGTGGATTAGGGTGGATGGTGGTCAGTTGGTTGGGGGTGGGGTGGGTAGAGGTCAGTTGGGAGGGGCGACGCTTGCAGTTTAGGGAAATTTTGTGAAATTGTTGAGACTTGTTAGTGATGATAGGTGGAGGTAGTGGGTGTGCCACCCCTTACCTCCACCCTTACCCCCCCCCGACACACCCTCTACTACCCTTTCCCAACTTACCACCATGCTTGCCCTCCCACCACCACCATCGCCTCCCCCCTACCACCACCCACTCCTTCGTACCTCGTTGCCATAACAAACACAATTACCGAGTCTCGCCTTGGTTAGATGGGTAAGTGGCTGGCTGGATAGGTTCGTGGATGGAAGGAGGGAGGGAGGGAGGGGGAAGGAACATGGATACGTAATAGCTTGAATTTAGATCAAATATGAGATGGAGATATATTTAAAACATGGAGAGGAAAGACTATGGAAAGGCAGCAGTTGTAAACAAAGATAAGAGAGAGAAGGAAAAAGAGCAGCAGGAGCAGAAGCAGCATTTTTATTTTTATTATTTAGCAAAATTTACTACATCCACAGTGTGCTGCTACACACTGATAGTTTCACAGTGGCAACAAAAGCTAGGCATGTTTCCTTGTCATGTTTCACCATACACAATGTGTCACATACATTATGTTGAAAATTGTCAGCCTGAGCTGGGAGACTTCAGTAGTGTCAGCCTGAGCTGGGAGACTTCAGTAGTGTCAGCCTGAGCTGGGAGACTTCAGTAGTGTCAGCCTGAGCTGGGAGACTTCAGTAGTGTCAGCCTGGGCTGGGAGACTTCAGTAGTGTCAGCCTGGGCTGGGAGACTTCAGTAGTGTCAGCCTGGGCTGGGAGACTTCAGTAGTGTCAGCCTGGGCTGGGAGACTTCAGTAGTGTCAGCCTGGGCTGGGAGACTTCAGTAGTGTCAGCCTGGGCTGGGAGACTTCAGTAGTGTCAGCCTGGGCTGGGAGACTTCAGTAGTGTCAGCCTGGGCTGGGAGACTTCAGTAGTGTCAGCCTGGGCTGGGAGACTTCAGTAGTGTCAGCCTGGGCTGGGAGACTTCAGTAGTGTCAGCCTGGGCTGGGAGACTTCAGTAGTGTCAGCCTGGGCTGGGAGACTTCAGTAGTGTCAGCCTGGGCTGGGAGACTTCAGTAGTGTCAGCCTGGGCTGGGAGACTTCAGTAGTGTCAGCCTGGGCTGGGAGACTTCAGTAGTGTCAGCCTGGGCTGGGAGACTTCAGTAGTGTCAGCCTGGGCTGGGAGACTTCAGTAGTGTCAGCCTGGGCTGGGAGACTTCAGTAGTGTCAGCCTGGGCTGGGAGACTTCAGTAGTGTCAGCCTGGGCTGGGAGACTTCAGTAGTGTCAGCCTGGGCTGGGAGACTTCAGTAGTGTCAGCCTGGGCTGGGAGACTTCAGTAGTGTCAGCCTGGGCTGGGAGACTTCAGTAGTGTCAGCCTGGGCTGGGAGACTTCAGTAGTGTCAGCCTGGGCTGGGAGACTTCAGTAGTGTCAGCCTGGGCTGGGAGACTTCAGTAGTGTCAGCCTGGGCTGGGAGACTTCAGTAGTGTCAGCCTGGGCTGGGAGACTTCAGTAGTGTCAGCCTGGGCTGGGAGACTTCAGTAGTGTCAGCCTGGGCTGGGAGACTTCAGTAGTGTCAGCCTGGGCTGGGAGACTTCAGTAGTGTCAGCCTGGGCTGGGAGACTTCAGTAGTGTCAGCCTGGGCTGGGAGACTTCAGTAGTGTCAGCCTGGGCTGGGAGACTTCAGTAGTGTCAGCCTGGGCTGGGAGACTTCAGTAGTGTCAGCCTGGGCTGGGAGACTTCAGTAGTGTCAGCCTGGGCTGGGAGACTTCAGTAGTGTCAGCCTGGGCTGGGAGACTTCAGTAGTGTCAGCCTGGGCTGGGAGACTTCAGTAGTGTCAGCCTGGGCTGGGAGACTTCAGTAGTGTCAGCCTGGGCTGGGAGACTTCAGTAGTGTCAGCCTGGGCTGGGAGACTTCAGTAGTGTCAGCCTGGGCTGGGAGACTTCAGTAGTGTCAGCCTGGGCTGGGAGACTTCAGTAGTGTCAGCCTGGGCTGGGAGACTTCAGTAGTGTCAGCCTGGGCTGGGAGACTTCAGTAGTGTCAGCCTGGGCTGGGAGACTTCAGTAGTGTCAGCCTGGGCTGGGAGACTTCAGTAGTGTCAGCCTGGGCTGGGAGACTTCAGTAGTGTCAGCCTGGGCTGGGAGACTTCAGTAGTGTCAGCCTGGGCTGGGAGACTTCAGTAGTGTCAGCCTGGGCTGGGAGACTTCAGTAGTGTCAGCCTGGGCTGGGAGACTTCAGTAGTGTCAGCCTGGGCTGGGAGACTTCAGTAGTGTCAGCCTGGGCTGGGAGACTTCAGTAGTGTCAGCCTGGGCTGGGAGACTTCAGTAGAACAATGAAGATACATCTTCAAGTATTCCAGTAAAGGTTCATCAGCTACGTCATCTTCAAGAGTTTCATTCCAGCAGTACTGGAGTTTCTATTATGTGGGAATTAGCAACTCTCATTCCAGCAGTACTGGAGTTTCTATTATGTGGGAATTAGCAACTCTCATTCCAGCAGTACTGGAGTTTCTATTATGTGGGAATTAGCAACTCTCATTCCAGCAGTACTGGAGTTTCTATTATGTGGGAATTAGCAACTCTCATTCCAGCAGTAGCTCCTTCACGTTATAGGACCACATTCTGTGCCTGAGAACACTTGAACTAGCCTCGCCATAACCAGTCTGGACGTAAACAAACTGCTTCACCTATACCAAACAACACCCACTAAATGCAGGTGACTCATGGTGAGTTTAGGGTGGGTTGCAGTGAGTTGGGCAGGGCTAGTAGCGAGTGCAGCAATAGTAGCTAGAATAACTCTACGGTGAACAAGTGCACAGTTTCACTACATGTACTCGCTCCGCCAACCTCTTCTCGCAAATTTTATGATTTCTCTCACTGAGTTTTCGGAGAATTTCCCAATTTTCGTCATTTAGGTTAGGCGTGGCAAGGTTATATTGTCGTCTGTTAATAAAAATCAAGCAATTATAACGCCAGTAAAAGTAATTTGACATGGAGGAAATAAAAGGTTTTGAAGAGTAAACAGAAAACGGAGATCCCCAAGCGCACTAGAAAATAGTCTTAATAATTAGTTTAATGCTCGTGAAGAGTCGCCTGATTGACTTGTCTTAGCAGCAGTGACATACTGTAAGTAAGAGCAGACTCGCGCTCTCAGACATCCAGGTTTGATTGTCATACATTGACAGAAATATTGCAAGTCTTAATATACCTCTCTCTTTCCTCTTTTTCTTTCCCTCTTTTTCTTTTTCTCTCAATTCCCAGTTCATTCCCTCCTTTCTTCCGTGGACCATCACTGAGGCTGTGGGTCAGCTCACCGCGGTGGCTGGGTCTGGCGGGACTCACAACCAAGCGCCTCGTCTTCGGTGTTATACAGCTGCGATTTTTCCCACCATTCATAAAATTTTGTCCCCGGAGGTCGAGCAGTGCTGAGGTGGTCTGCAGCACACCCAGGGGAGGACTGCCGTGTGAACGTGAAGGTTTCCTGATGGTGCTGAGTGTGGGGTGGGGAGGGTCCTTAGTGTGGTGGGATGTGATCAGTGCCGTAAGATAAAGGATTACAAGTACAGTCTACCTTAGAGGATTGATAACGGTAGTCAATGGTGGAGGAGGTCACCAGCTGAGTGTACGGCGCGATTGAGATGAAAGGAGTAAAGGGAAATTAAAGCGAGGGGGGGGGATCACTCAACTCAAATAGTTAGCGTAACTGAGGAAAGATTAAGACTATACATTGTCCGAAATTGTAGATCAAAGATGATGTGGACCATAAGAGAAGGATTGAAGACCTCACTACTGGAGACCAGGTTTATACAGTAGTGAAGACCACACTACAAGAGGTCGTAGTTTATATACGAGAGGTTTATCAGTAAATACGATTCTACTAGAGGCTAAAGTATACGTATACGAGAGGTTGAGCGGTAGATTAATGAAGAGAGAACACTGGTAGAACAATCACATGATATATATTAAGGTCTGAATAAGCTATGATGACAGTAATTATGGTAGACGTCATGAATATACCTGAAGATCAAACAATATACAAAGCATAGTGGCTGCAGAGAAAATAATGAAATGACAGAGCAAGAACGAAACCTAATTGAAAATAAATCCAAGAAATGATGAAAATACGAAGGATACAAAGTAGGTAGTAAGAGAGATGAAGGGAGAATAATTAATTCATTCAAGAAGTATTTAGAGAAGTAAAGATAAAAGGAGTATAGTTGTGAGAGTCACCTTGGTGACCCACCAGCTGTATACAACACCAGCTGTATACAACAGCTGCATACATCCGCTGTACATTACCAGCTGTCATAGTAATGTCTCTCACAACAGCAGCAAACACTTTGCAGTGTCTCGTCACCAACTACAACCTTTACGTATATAACACACGCACCCTCCGTTCCCCACTCTCCCCTCCCCCACACTCTCCCCTGCCTTCTCTACTCTCAACCCCTTTCCCTTTTGACTACTCCCCTTTTCATTCCATCTTTAAAAATCTTCCTTTCTCTTACCCCCATACAATCCCCAGTCATCCTTCCAGTCATCCTTTCACCCCTGTCTACCCCAAGATAACTCCCAGTCATCCTTTCACCCCTTCCCACCTCCAATATCCTCTCACCCCTTCCTACCCCACACCACCCTCCCTCCAGCACTACTAACAACCACCAGTAACACCCCTCCCAGCACTACTACAACCCACCAGTAACACCACCTCTCCCAGCACTACTAACAACCCACCAGTAACACCACCCCTCCCAGCACTACTAACAACCCACCAGTAACACCACTTCTCCCAGCACTACTGACAACCCACCAGTAACACCACCCTCCCAGCACTACTAACAACCAGTAACACCACCTCTCCCAGCACTACTGACAACCCACCAGTAACACCACCTCCCAGCACTACTAACAACCACCAGTACACCACCCCAGCACTACGACAACCACTAACACCACCCTCCCAGCACTACTAACAACCCACCAGTAACACCACCCTCCCAGCACTACTAACAACCCACCAGTAACACCACCTCCCAGCACTACTAACAACCCACCAGTAACACCACCTCAACTATACAACCCACCAGTAACACCACCTCCCAGCTATACTACACCAGTAACACCACCTCCCAGCACTACTGACAACCCACCAGTAACACCACCCCAGCATACTAACAACCAAGTAACACCACCCTCCAGCACTACTAAACCCACCTACACCACCCCTCCCAGCACTACTAACAACCACCAGTAACACCACCCTCCAGCACTACTAACAACCCACCAGTAACACCACCTCCCAGCACTACTAACAACCCACCAGTAACACCACCCTCCAGCACTACTAGACAACCCACCAGTAACACCACCCTCCCAGCACTACTGACAACCCACCAGTAACACCACCCTCCCAGCACTACTACAACCCACCAGTAACACCACCTCTCCCAGCACTACTAACAACCCACCAGTAACACCACCCTCCCAGCATACTACAACCACAGTAACACCACCCTCTCCCAGCACTACTAACAACCCACCATAACACCACCCTCCCAGCACTACTAACAACCCACCAGTAACACCACCCTCCCAGCACTACAACAACCCACCAGTAACACCACCCTCCCAGCACTACTAACAACCCACCAGTAACACCACCCTCCCAGCCTACTAACAACCCACCAGTAACACCACCCCTCCCAGCACTACTAACAACCCACCAGTAACACCACCCCTCCCAGCACTACTAACAACCCACCAGTAACACCACCCCTCCCAGCACTACTAACAACCCACCAGTAACACCACCCCTCCCAGCACTACTGACAACCCACCAGTAACACCACCCCTCCCAGCACTACTAACAACCCACCAGTAACACCACCTCTCCCAGCACTACTAACAACCCACCAGTAACACCACCCCTCCCAGCACTACTAACAACCCACCAGTAACACCACACCTCCCAGCACTACTGACAACCCACCAGTAACACCACCCTCCCAGCACTACTGACAACCCACCAGTAACACCACCCCTCCCAGCACTACTAACAACCCACCAGTAACACCACCTCTCCCAGCACTACTGACAACCCACCAGTAACACCACCTCTCCCAGCACTACTAACAACCCACCAGTAACACCACCCTCCCAGCACTACTGACAACCCACCAGTAACACCACCCCTCCCAGCACTACTACAACCACAGTAACACCACCCTCCCAGCACTACTGACAACCCACCAGTAACACCACCCCTCCCAGCACTACTAACAACCCACCAGTAACACCACCCTCCCAGCACTACTGACAACCACCAGTAACACCACCCTCCCAGCACTACTAACAACCCACCAGTAACACCACCCTCCCAGCACTACTAACAACCCACCAGTAACACCACCCCCTCCCAGCACTACTACAACCCTACCATCAGCACCACCAGTCCCTCCCAGCACTACTAACAACCCACCAGTAACACCACCCCTCCCAGCACTACTAACAACCCACCAGTAACACCACCCCTCCCAGCACTACTGACAACCCACCAGTAACACCACCCTCCCAGCACTACTAACAACCCACCAGTAACACCACCACCCTCCCAGCACTACTAACAACCCACCAGTAACACCACCACCCTCCCAGCACTACTAACAACCCACCAGTAACACCACCACCCTCCCAGCACTATTAACAACCCACCAGTAACACCACCACCCTCCCAGCACTACTGACAACCCACCAGTAACACCACCACCCTCCCAGCACTACTGACAACCCACCAGTAACACCACCACCCTCCCAGCACTACTACAACCCACCAGTAACACCACCCTCCCAGCACTACTACAACCCACCAGTAACACCACCACCCTCCCAGCACTACACAACCCACCAGTAACACCACCACCCTCCCAGCACTACTAACAACCCACCAGTAACACCACCCCCTCCCAGCACTACTGACAACCCACCAGTAACACCACCACCCTCCCAGCACTACTAACAACCCACCAGTAACACCACCCCTCCCAGCACTACTGACAACCCACCAGTAACACCACCACCCTCCCAGCACTACTAACAACCACCAGTAACACCACCACCCTCCCAGCACTACTAACAACCCACCAGTAACACCACCCCTCCCAGCACTACTGACAACCCACCAGTAACACCACCCCTCCCAGCACTAGTAACAATCCACCAGTAACACCACCCCTCCCAGCACTACTGACAACCCACCAGTAACACATTCCCCTCTCTAGAGTCCTTCCCTCATCCCAACCTCATCAGCCCTTCGTCCCAGCAATCTTCCCAACACACACTCTCATTGCTACCACCCACCCTCATTGCTACCACCCACCCTCATTGCTACCACCCACCCTCATTGCTACCACCCACCCTCATTGCTACCACCCACCCTCATTGCTACCACCCACCCTCATTGCTACCACCCACCCTCCTTGCTACCACCCACCCTCCTTGCTACCACCCACCCTCCTTGCTACCACCCACCCTCATCACTGCCACCCACCCTCAGCACTACCACCAGCACTACCCCCTTTCAACACTACCCCCTCAGCAGCCCCCCACCAGCCACCTAGCGACATAAGACTGATGAACTCCAATGTTCCTTTAGGAGTCATTGATTGTACATTGATGATGACCGAGTACCTAGGAGCATACGTAAGAATATTAGAGATGTCTGGCAAGCGAACACAAGTAAGTCTGCTGGCAAATACAAGGTGGTGAAGATCTCCCCGCAGCAGGTACTCTTGTGAGTGTCGCAATACAAACCCTGAGCCACTGACTCGCATCAACATGAATTGACTGGTAAATGGGGCCGTCAAGTAGGGTAAAGAGTGAATTTGTACAGGAAGTCTTTGTGACCACATTATGCTCAGTGTTCAGCTTTATTAAGTCCTGAGATGTTCCCGTATATATATATATATATATATATATATATATATATATATATATATATATATATATATATATATATATATATATATATTTTATATATATATTATATATATATATATTATATTATTTTACTCTCTCTCTCTCTCTCTCTCTCTCTCTCTCTCTCTCTCTCTCTCTCTCTCTCTCTCTCTCTCTCTCTCTCTCTCTCTCTCTCTCTCTACAATCCTCTGAGTGGTTACTTCCAATGTGGTTCTTATAGTGCACTTAGTTTCTCTTCACAGGTTTCACTACTTTATAACTAGTCATAAGGGATCCCTAGATTTTTTCTAGTTTCTTTTCTAGACATGTTAGGTGAGGTTAGTGGTCGACGGTGGTGGTGCGTCTTGTGATGGCAGTAACATAAGTCATGTACACCATCCTCAAAGATACCTGGACGCATCTCAATACTCTTCTGACGTTCCCTAGATGCACATACACCGGCGTCATTATTAAACTGTTGTGTGCCTGCTGTGTTGTGTGCCTGCTGTGTTGTGTGCCTGCTGTGTTGTGTGCCTGCTGTGTTGTGTGCCTGCTGTGTTGTGTGCCTGCTGTGTTGTGTGCCTGCTGTGTTGTGTGCCTGCTGTGTTGTGTGCCTGCTGTGTTGTGTGCCTGCTGTGTTGTGTGCCTGCTGTGTTGTGTGCCTGCTGTGTTGTGTGCCTGCTGTGTTGTGTGCCTGCTGTGTTGTGTGTCTGCTGTGTTGTGTGTCTGCTGTGATTAGTTGCTTTTTGTCTGCTGTTTGTGCCTGCTGTGTTGTGTGCCTGCTGTGTTGTGTGCCTGCTGTGTTGTGTGCCTGCTGTGTTGTGTGCCTGCTGTGTTGTGTGCCTGCTGTGTTGTGTGTCTGCTGTGTTGTGTGTCTGCTGTGTTGTGTGCCTGCTGTGTTGTGTGTCTGCTGTGTTGTGTGCCTGCTGTGTTTGTGCCTGCTGTTGTGTGCCTGCTGTGTTGTGTGCCTGCTGTGTTGTGTGCCTGCTGTGTTGTGTGTCTGCTGTGTTGTGTGTCTGCTGTGTTGTATGCCTGCTGTGTTGTGTGTCTGCTGTGTTGTGTGTCTGCTGTGTTGTGTGCCTGCTGTGTTGTGTGCCTGCTGTGTTGTGTGTCTGCTGTGGTGGTGTTTGACTTCACTTGCATGTATAATGTAACAGCTAACCAGAGTATGTCTGAGGAAGAACATTACGCAAGTACTTATCGATTTGTTTGCGGGGGAGGGGAGGGGAGGGGAGGGGAGGAGGGAATGGAAGGGAAAGTTGTCTCAGCCCCTTAACCCCCCTCCCCCGGCCTCTTAAATATTAATTTAACTGCTTTTTTGGCCTAGTGGGACTTGACCGCACCTACTTTTGAAATTATGTACAGAATTAAAATTGCCTCTACTAGTTCCTCATCCAACTCTTTCCAGTTTTCCGGGACCCCGTTAGTGTAGAGAGACTAACATCTTCATATATGGTTCATCCAGTTTGAAGTTTTCACTTGTGTGTGGTGGCCTCAGCTCCGGGCTGGGTGGGGAGAGCACTGCTTACTGAGGTTGCTTATACCATGATGTAACGGAGTGTGTAAAGTATTGAAGTTTTACACACACAACTCGCACATGGGCGAGAGCAGCTTACCACGACGTTTCGGTCCCACTTGTGACCATTTACAAAGTCACATTCTGCTCTCTCCTTTGTGAGGGTTATTTGTGTAGTGTTCCAGTCACGGTATTGTGCTATTTTGTTCTCTATTGAAGTTTTATATTTAAATTTGTGAATGTTGTTTAGAAATTGACTAATCTTGTAGCTGCCGCTGGTATAGTTAATGTGTATCACAAGTGACATGTTAGTGTGATTTTTAATCAACCAAATATTTTCTTGATTATTTGCAGCATCTCTCCTCCCACTCATTAATGTATCCGATCTTCCCTCACCGCTTCCGGTCCACATGACTAAATTTACTTGTATTGAATTCCAGTGGCTGGTTGTTGTTAGTTCTCGTCTTCAGCATATTGAGGTCTTCTTGTAGTCAGTCATTCCAATTCTTACTCTTATTATCCCTTTCAATAATTTTACATCCTCAGACATACACACACAACTATTTATTCTAGTAGGTCGTTTAATCATATTAAAAGTAGCAACAGTCACACTATATTAGGAACAGAACCGTCCTCGCCTTGATGATTGTAGGGTGCCATTCATGTGCTCATCTGTGTGTGTGTGTGTGTGTGTGCCGCCTTAGTGATTGTTATTGTTTATTGCCTTACTTTATACACTGAAGCTGCAATATGTGACTATAACCGCCACACTGTTGTTTGAGAGCATCCACGATTGTCACTAATAGCAGTTCTGTCCTCTATCCCAGGTACGTGAGGATGTGACGCCGCCGCCTTCCGGGGTCGTCACGCGCTTGATTGACCAGGTGAGGTTGTGCCTGACCTGGTGTCTACAACACCTTGTTAGGTGTTACTTTGGGCTGTGTTGCTTATTATGAAGAATCACCTGGTACTAGTCTTTACCATAGAAGAAGCCGTTCAGTAGTGCGTCGCCAGAGCTGGTACACTGGTGAGGTAGCTGGTGTACAGGTAAAATGCACCAGCTGGTGTTCAGTCTATATTACCCTAGTACGCGGCGTATGTGAAAGGCAAAAATATAGAAGAGAAGAAAGTCGGAGAGAGAGAGAGAGGGGGAGGGAGGAAGAGAGAGAGAGGGAGGGAGGAAGAGAGAGAGAGAGAGAGAGAGGGGGGGAGGGAGGAAGAGAGAGAGGGGGGGGAGGGAGGAAGAGAGAGAGAAGGGGGGGAGGGAGGAAGAGAGAGAGAGGGGGGGGAGGGAGGAAGAGAGAGAGAGAAAGGAGGGGGAAAAGTAGGGAGAGAGGGAAAGAGAGAGTGGGGGATGCAAGAAAGTGTTGATGTAAGTTAGAGGATACATTATATTAACTGGGAAGCGCTAAAATGGTAAGTGTCATCACCAATGGTGATAGGAGGGGAGGAGCCCATACAAGCCAGAACCCCCTCCCAGATACAGTCCATCCTTCGTCACCCTGCCACGTGCCCCTCATCCTGTTTTCTAAGACACCCTCTGCAAGGAAACTCTTCAAAGAGATCCTCCCCAGACGCCCCTTCAGAGCCTCACGTACACACCTCTACAGACCCCACCGACCTCCCCTACAATGAGTGGGGAAGGTCTTGCACGAAGTTATGGAAAAATTCTTTGAACGTCTTGGTAAGTCTTGGAAATGTCATGGAGAAAGTCTTGAAGGAAAGTCAAGGGGAGATTCAAGGGGATGAATTTGTTGTTCTTATAGAAATCTTTTAGTGTTCCAAGAAACTGTTCAACTAGGGTGGTCGTCCCAGGGAGGTGGTGATCTAAGGTGGCCGTCCCAGAGAGGTGGTGATCTAAGGTGGCCGTCCCAGGGAGGTGGTGATCTAAGGTGGCCGTCCCAGGGAGGTGGTGATCTAAGGTGGCCGTCCCAGGGAGGTGGTGATCTAAGGTGGCCGTCCCAGGGAGGTGGTGATCTAAGGTGGCCGTCCCAGGGGGGTGGCGATCTAAGGTGGCCGTCCCAGGGAGGTGGTGATCTAAGGTGGCCGTCCCAGGAGGTGGTGATCTAAGGTGGCCGTCCCAGGGAGGTGGTGATCTAAGGTGGCCGTCCCAGGGGGTGGTGATCTAAGGTGGCCGTCCCAGGGGGTGGTGATCTAAGGTGGCCGTCCCAGGGGGGTGGTGATCTAAGGTGGCCGTCCCAGGGAGGTGGTGATCTAAGGTGGCCGTCCCAGGGAGGTGGTGATCTAAGGTGGCCGTCCCAGGGAGGTGGTGATCTAAGGTGGCCGTCCCAGGGAGGTGGTGATCTAAGGTGGCCGTCCCAGGGGGGTGGTGATCTAAGGTGGCCGTCCCAGGGAGGTGGTGATCTAAGGTGGCCGTCCCAGGGGTTGTGATCTAAGGTGGCCGTCCCAGGGAGGTGGTGATCTAAGGTGGCCGTCCCAGGGAGGTGGTGATCTAAGGTGGCCGTCCCAGGGAGGTGGGGATCTAAGGTGGCCGTCCCAGGGAGGTGGTGATCTAAGGTGGCCGTCCCAGGGGTGGTGATCTAAGGTGGCCGTCCCAGGGGGTGGTGATCTAAGGTGGCCGTCCCAGGAGGTGGTGATCTAAGGTGGCCGTCCCAGGGAGGTGGTGATCTAAGGTGGCCGTCCCAGGGGTGGTGATATAAGGTGGCCGTCCCAGGGGGTGGTGATCTAAGGTGGCCGTCCAAGGGGGTGGTGATCTAAGGTGGCCGTCCCAGGGGTGGTGATCTAAGGTGGCCGTCCCAGGGAGGTGGTGATCTAAGGTGGCCGTCCCAGGGGTGTTGATCTAAGGTGGCCGTCCCAGGGAGGTGGTGATCTAAGGTTGCCGTCCCAGGGGGGTGGTGATCTAAGGTGGCCGTCCCAGGGGGGTGGTGATCTAAGGTGGCCGTCCCAGGGAGGTGGTGATCTAAGGTGGTCGTCCCAGGGGGGGGTGATCTAAGGTGGCCGTCCCAGGGAGGTGGTGATCTCAGGTGGCCGTCCCAGGGGGGTGGTGATCTAAGGTGGTCGTCCCAGGGGGGTGGTGATCTAAGATGGCCGTCCCAGGGAGGTGGTGATCTAAGGTGGCCGTCCCAGGGGGGTGGTGATCTAAGGTGGCCGTCCCAGGGAGGTGGTGATCTTAGGTGGTCGTCCCAGGGGGGTGGTGATCTAAGGTGGTCGTCCCAGGGGGGTGGTGATCTAAGGTGGCCGTCCCAGGGAGGTGGTGATCTAAGGTGGCCGTCCCAGGGGGGTGGTGATCTAAGGTGGTCGTCCCAGGGGGGTGGTGATCTAAGGTGGCCGTCCCAGGGAGGAAGACTAGCAGCAACAGCAGGAAGGAAGGCTAGCAGCAGCAACAGCAGGAAGGAAGACTAGCAGCAGCAACAGCAGGAAGGAAGGCTAGCAGCAGCAACAGCAGGAAGGAAGGCTAGCAGCAGCAACAGCAGGAAGGAAGGCTAGCAGCAGCAACAGCAGGAAGGCAGGCTAGCAGCAGCAACAGCAGGAAGGCAGGCTAGCAGCAACAACAGCAGGAAGGAAGGCTAGCAGCAACAACAGCAGGAAGGAAGGCTAGCAGCAACAGCAGGAAGGAAGGCTAGCAGCAGCAACAGCAGGAAGGAAGGCTACAGCAGACAGCAGGAAGGAAGGCTAGCAGCAGCAACAGCAGGAAGGAAGGCAACAGCAGGAAGGAAGGCTAGCAACAGCAGGAAGGAAGGCTAGCAGCAGCAACAGCAGGAAGGAAGGCTAGCAGCAGCAGCAGCAGGAAGGAAGGCTAGCAGCAGCAACAGCAGGAAGGAAGGCTAGCAGCAGCAACAGCAGGAAGGAAGGCTAGCGCAGCAACAGCAGGAAGGAAGGCTAGCAGCAGCAACAGCAGGAAGGAAGGCTAGCAGCAGCAGCGCAGGAAGGAAGGCTGGCAGCAGCAACAGCAGGAAGGAAGGCTAGCAGCAGACAGCAGGAAGGAAGGCTAGCAGCAGCAACAGCAGGAAGGAAGGCTAGCAGCACAACAGCAGGAAGGAAGGCTAGCAGCAGCAACAGCAGGAAGGAAGGCTAGCAGCACAACAGCAGGAAGGAAGGCTAGCAGCAGCAACAGCAGGAAGGAGGCTAGCAGCAGCAACAGCAGGAAGGAAGGCTAGCAGCAGCACAGCAGGAAGGAAGGCAGCAACAGCGAAGGACAGCGAGAAAGCAGGAAGGAAGGCTAGCAGCAGCAACACAGGAAGGAAGGCTAGCAGCAGCAACAGCAGGAAGGAAGGCTAGCAGCAGCAACAGCAGGAAGGAAGGCTAGCAGCAGCAACAGCAGGAAGGAAGGCTAGCAGCAGCAGCAGCAGGAAGGAAGGCTAGCAGCAGCAACAGCAGGAAGGAAGGCTAGCAGCAGCAACAGCAGGAAGGAAGGCTAGCAGCAGCAACAGCAGGAAGGAAGGCTAGCAGCAGCAACAGCAGGAAGGAAGGCTAGCAGCAAGCAACAGAGGAAGGAAGGCTAGCAGCAGCAACAGCAGGAAGGAAGGCTAGCAGCAACAGCAGGAAGGAAGGCTAGCAGCAGCAAAGGAAGCAGCAGCAGCAGCAGGAAGGCTAGCAGCAGCAACAGCAGGAAGGAAGGCTAGCAGCAGCAACAGCAGGAAGGAAGGCTAGCAGCAGCAACAGCAGGAAGGAAGGCTAGCAGCAGCAACGGGCAGGGAGAGGAAGGCTAGCAGCAGCAACAGCAGGAAGGAAGGCTAGCAGCCCAGGAGGAGGCTAGCAGCAACAGCAGGAAGGAAGGCTAGGCAGCAACAGCAGGAAGGAGGCTAGCAGCAGCAACAGCCAGGAAGGAAGGCTAGCAGCAGCAACAGCAGGAAGGAAGGCTAGGCAGCCAGGGAGGAAGGCTAGCAGCAAGGGAAGGAAGGCTAGAGCAGCAACAGCAGGAAGGAAGGCTAGCAGCAGGCAGCAGGAAGGAAGGCTAGCAGCAGCAGCAGCAGGAATTAAGGCTAGCAGCAGCAACAGCAGGAAGGAAGGCTAGCAGCACAGGAGGAAGGCTAGCAGCAGCAACAGCAGGAAGGAAGGCTAGCAGCAGCAACAGCAGGAAGGAAGGCTAGCAGCAGCAACAGCAGGAAGGAAGGCTAGCAGCAGCAACAGCAGGAAGGAAGGCTAGCAGCAGCAACAGCAGGAAGGAAGGCTAGCAGCAGCAACAGCAGGAAGGAAGGCTAGCAGCAGCAACAGCAGGAAGGAAGGCTAGCAGCAACAGCAGGAAGGAAGGCTAGCAGCAGCAACAGCAGAGAAGGCTAGCAGCACAACAGCAGGAAGGAAGGCTAGCAGCAAACAGCAGGAAGGAAGGCTAGCAGCAGCAACAGCAGGAAGGAAGGCACAGCAGCAACAGCAGGAAGGAAGGCTAGCAACACGCAGGAAGGAGCAGCACAAAGCAACAGCCAGGAAGGAAGGCTAAGCAGCAACAGCAGGAAGGAAGGCTAGCAGCAGCAACAGCAGGAAAGGCTAGCAGCAGCAACAGCAGGAAGGAAGGCTAGCAGCAGCAACAGCAGGAAGGAAGGCTACAGCAGCAAAGCAGGAAGGAACTAGCAGCAGCAACAGCAGGAAGGAAGCTAGCAGCAGCACAGCAGGAAGAGGCTAGCAGCAGCAAGCGGAAGGAAGGCTAGCAGCACACAGCAGGAAGGAAGGCTAGCAGCAGCAACAAGGAAGGAAGGCTAGCAGCAACAAGCAGGAAGGAAGGCAGCAGCAGCAACAGCAGGAAGGAAGGCTAGCAAGCAGCAACAGCAGGAAGGAAGGCTAGCAGCAGCAACAGCAGGAAGGAAGGCTAGCAGCAGCACAGCAGGAAGGAAGGCTAGCAGCAGCAACAGCAGGAAGGAAGGCTAGCAGCAGCAACAGCGGAAGGAAGGACAGCAGCAGCAATCACAGGAAGGAAGGCTAGCAGCAACAGCAGGAAGGAAGGCTAGCAGCAGCAACAGCAGGAAGGAAGGCTAGCAGCAGCAACAGCAGGAAGGAGGCTAGCAGCAACAGCAGGAAGGAAGGCTAGGCAGCAACAGCAGGAAGGAAGGCTAGCAGCACAACAGCAGGAAGGAAGGCTAGCAGCAACAGCAGGAAGGAAGGCTAGCAGCAAACAGCAGGAAGGAAGGCTAGCAGCAAACAGCAGGAAGGAAGGCTAGCAGCACAACAGCAGGAAGGAAGGCTAGCAGCAGCAACAGCAGGAAGGAAGGCTAGCAGCAGCAACAGCAGGAAGGAAGGCAGCAGCAGAACAGCAGGAAGGAAGGCTAGCAGCAGCAACAGCAGGAAGGAAGGCTAGCAGCAGCAACAGCAGGAAGGAAGGCTAGCAGCAGCAACAGCAGGAAGGAAGGCTAGCAGCAGCAACAGCAGGAAGGAAGGCTAGCAGCAGCAACAGCAGGAAGGAAGGCTAGCAGCAAACAGCAGGAAGGAAGGCTAGCAGCAGCAACAGCAGGAAGGAAGGCTAGCAGCAGCAACATCAGGAAGGAAGGCTAGCAGCAGCAACAGCAGGAAGGAAGGCTAGCAGCAGCAACAGCAGGAAGGAAGGCTAGCAGCAGCAACAGCAGGAATTAAGGCTAGCAGCAGCAACAGCAGGAATTAAGGCTAGCAGCAGCAACAACAGGAATTAAGGCTAGCAGCAACAGCAGGAAGGAAGGCTAGCAGCAACAGCAGGAAGGGACACTGAAAGGAAAGAACGTCAACAGGAACGGTAGCGTGAAGGGACATTGGAAGGAAGGAACGCCAACAGCAACAACAGGAAGGGACGCTGGTCTGTGAGACAATGGGACACCTCTTGACCTGTTACCAGGTTTAACTGAGAGATTGATTTATATTAGTGAAGAGTGAGGCACCTCCACCCTTCCTTCACTCCCTCCACCCTTCCTTCACTCCCTCCACCCTTCCTTCACTCCCTCCACCCTTCCCTCCCTCCCTCCACCCTTCCCTCCCTCCCTCCACCCTTTCCTCCCTCCCTTCCTCCCTCCCTCCCTCCACCCATTCTTCACTCCCTCCTTTCTTCCCTTCCTCCACCCTTCCCTCCCTCCATTCCTCCCTCCACCCATCCTTCACTCCATCCTTCCCTCCCTCCACCCTTCCCTCTCTCCATCCCTCCCTCCACACTACCTACCCCAAGACCCGAGCCATGACCAGGCCTCCCGGTGGATCAGGGCCTTATCAACCAGGTTGTTACTGCTGGCCGCACGCAATCCAATGTACAAATCACAGCCCGGCTGATCGGGTATCTGTTCAATTCCCTCTTAAAGACAGCCAGGGGTTTGATAGTAATTTCCCTTATGTATAATGGGAGGCTGTTGAACAGTCTTGGGCCCAGGACATTATTGTGTTTTCTTTTAGTTTACTCATGGGACCCTAGCTTTTCATTGGGATTATGTTGCACCGTCTGCCTAGTCTTTTGCTGTCGTAGGAAGTGATTTCTGTGTGCAGATTTGGGACCACTTCCTTTATTAATTTCCAAGTGTAGATTATGATGCATCTTTCTCGCCTGCGTTCCAGGTAGTACAGGTCAAAGGACTTCAAACCTTCCCAGTAATTAACGTGTTTGAAGGTTGCAGTGAAGGATCTCTGAACTTCCCCTAGATCTGCTATTTCACCTGCCTTGAATGGAGGTGTTAGTGTATAACAGTATACCAGCCTAGAGAGAAGAATGGAGGTGTTAGTGTATAACAGTATACCAGCCTAGAGAGAAGAATGGAGGTGTTAGTGTATAACAGTATACCAGCCTAGAGAGAACAAGTGACTTAGAAATTATCATTGGCATGATATCCCGTTTTGAAAGTTCTTATTATCCATCCTGTTATTTTCCTCCCGCCCTTCACTCACTCCCTCTCGTCACTCCATCCCTTCACTCACTCCCTCCCCTCCATCCCTTCACTCACTCCATCGCTCCCCTCCTTGACTTCACTCCCTTCCTCCCCTCCATCCCTTCACTCCCTCCCGTCACTCCATTCCTTCCTCCCCTCCATCCCTTCACTCCCTCCCTTCCATTCCTTCACTCACTCCATCCCTCCCTCCCCTCCTTGACTTCACTCCCTTCCTCTTCTCCCTCCGCCCCATCCTCTTCCTCCCCTCCCTCTCCTCATTCCACCCTCTCCTCACTCCATCCTCCCTCCCCTCATCGAGAATAATATAGGGTAAATGGAGATACTAGAAATGATATTTATTCCACCATAAATATGTCAGGAATACTTAGAAACACACACACACACACACACACACACATACATATATCTCCTGAGGCGCACATCAACCAAATAACTGCTGCAGCATACGGGCGCCTAGCAAACCTAAGAACAGCATTTCGACATCTTAATAAATAATCGTTCAGAACCCTGTACATTGTGTACGTTAGGTCCATACTAGAGTATGCAGCACCAGTTTGGAACCCACATCTAGCCAAGCACATAAAGAAACTAGAGAAAGTGCAAAGGTTTGCAACAAGACTAGTCCCGGAGCTAAGGGGTATGTCCTACGAGGAGAGGTTAAGGGAAATCGACCTGACGACACTGGAGGACAGGAGAGAGAAGGGGGGGGGCATGATAACGACATATAAAATACTGAGAGGAATTGACAAGGTGGACAGAGACAGAATGTTCCAGAGATGGGACACAGCAACAAGGGGACACAGTTGGAAGTTGAAGACTCAGATGAATCACAGGGATGTTAGGAAGTATTTCTTCAGTCACAGAGTGGTCAGGAAGTGGAATAGCTTGGGAAGTGATGTAGTGGAGGCAGGATCCATTCATAGCTTCAAGAAGAGGTATGATAAGGCTCATGGCGAAGGGAGTGACCTAGTAGCGGCCAGTGAAGAGGCGGGGCCAGGAGCTATGAATCGACCCCTACAACCACAACTAGGTGAGTACACACACACACACACAAGAGGTTAATGCAAAAGCTAGAGGATCAGGCACACGTAACAGGAAAAGCACTGCAATGGATCAGAGAATATCTGACAGGGAGGCAACAACGAGTCATGGTACGTGACGAGGTGTCAGAGTGGGCACCTGTGATGAGTGGGGTTCCACAAGGGTCAGTCCTAGGACCTGTACTGTTTTTGGTATATGTGAATGACATAACGGAAGGGATAGACTCAAGTGTCCCTGTTTGCAGATGATGTGAAGTTAATGAGAAGAATCAAATCAGTCGAGGATCAGGCAGGACTACAAAGAGACCTGGACAGGCTACAAGCCTGGTCCAGTAACTGGCTCCTTGAATTTAACCCTGCCAAATGTAAAGTCATGAATATCGGGGAAGGGCAAAGAAGACCGCAGACAGAGTATAGTCTAGGTGGCCAAAGACTGCAAACCTCACTCAAAGAAAAAGATCTTTGGGTGAGTATAATACCGAGCACATCTGAGCCACACATCAATCAGATAACTGCTGCAGCATACGGGCGTCTGGCAAACCTAAGAATAGCGTTCCAATACCTCACTAAGGAATCATTCAAGACTCTGTACACCATATACGTCAGGCCCATACTGGAGTATGCAGCACCAGTTTGGAACCAACACCTGGTCAAACACGTCAAGAAATTAGAGAAAGTGCAAAGGTTTGCATCAAGACTAGTCCCAGAGCTAAGGGGATTGTCCTACGAAGAAAGGTTAAGGGAAATCGGACTGACGACACTAGAGGACAGGAGGGTTAGGGGAGACATGATAACGACATATAAAATACTGCGAGGGATAGAGAAGGTGGACAGAGACAAGATGTTCCAGAGAGGGGACACAGAAACAAGGGGTCACAATTGGAAGTTGAAGACTCCTATGAGTCAAAGGGATGTTAGGAAGTATTTCTTCAGTCATAGAGTTGTCAGGAAGTGGAATAGCCTAGAAAGCGACATAGTGGAGGCAGGAACCATACATAGTTTTAAGACTAGGTTTGATATAGCTCATGGAGCAGGGAGAGAGAGGACCTAGTAGCAATCAGTGAAGAGGTGGGGCCAAGAGCTATGGCTCGACCCCTGCAACCACAAATAGGTGAGTACAAATAGGTGAGTCACACACACACACACACACACACATTCACTCACTCACGCTTGTGCGTACATACCTACGTATTATGTGAAAAAATGGATGAATTGTATAAGATTGTAGAATGGACAGCAAGAGTTATTTAAACTCTTAACATGACATTAAGTATCACTAAGATGTGTCCTTTACTCCAATAATTATTATTTATTAAGAGAGCATACCTAGGTGGGTGTGTGTGGAGCTGGAGCTTGATGACCTGAGCGTCGGTAAGCTGGGATGGAAGAAGGATGGGTAAGAATAGAAATATGGGAAAACGTTGGGGAAGGGTAGGAGGGAATATACATGTGAGTGGCCCATCTGACACATCTGACTCCCTTCACTGGTGTGTCAGTGTGTGACACATCTGACTCCCTTCACTGGTGTGTCAGTGTGTGACACATCTGACTCCCTTCACTGGTGTGTCAGTGTGACACACCTGACTCCCTTCACTGGTGTGTCAGTGTGTGACACATCTGACTCCCTCCCTTCACTGGTGTGTCAGTGTGTGACACATCTGACTCCCTCCCTTCACTGGTGTGTCAGTGTGTGACACACCTGACTCCCTTCACTGGTGTGTCAGTGTGTGACACACCTGACTCCCTTCACTGGTGTGTCAGTGTGTGACACACCTGACTCCCTTCACTGGTGTGTCAGTGTGTGACACACCTGACTCCCTTCACTGGTGTGTCAGTGTGTGACACATCTGACTCCCTCCCTTCACTGGTGTGTCAATGTGTGACACCCCTGACTCCCTCCCTTCACTGGTGTGTCAATGTGTGACACCCTGACTCCTTCACTGGTGTGTCAGTGTGTGACACACCTGACTCCCTTCACTGGTGTGTCAGTGTGTGACACACCTGACTCCTTCACTGGTGTGTCAGTGTGTGACACACCTGACTCCCTTCACTGGTGTGTCAGTGTGTGACACACCTGACTCCTCCTTCACTGGTGTGTCAGTGTGTGACACCCTGACTCCCTCCCTTCACT
Organism: Cherax destructor; assembly: GCA_009830355.1. Classification (NCBI taxonomy): domain Eukaryota; kingdom Metazoa; phylum Arthropoda; class Malacostraca; order Decapoda; family Parastacidae; genus Cherax; species Cherax destructor. Next base: position 60,532 of record WNWK01005738.1, on the reverse strand, counting down.
GGTGTGTCAGTGTGTGACACACCTGACTCCTCCCTTCACTGGTGTGTCAGTGTGTGACACACCTGACTCTCCCTTCACTGGTGTGTCAGTGTGTGACACACCTGACTCCTCCTCACTGGTGTGTCAGTGTGTGACACACCTGACTCCTCCCTTCACTGGTGTGTCAGTGTGTGACACACCTGACTCCTCCCTTCACTGGTGTGTCAGTGTGTGACACACCTGACTCCCCCTTCACTGGTGTGTCAGTGTGTGACACACCTGACTCCCTCCTTCACTGGTGTGTCAGTGTGACACACCTGACTCCTCCCTTCACTGGTGTGTCAGGTGTGACACACCTGACTCCCCCTTCACTGGTGTGTCAGTGTGTGACACACCTGACTCCCCCTTCACTGGTGTGTCAGTGTGTGACACACCTGACTCCCTCCCTTCACTGGTGTGTCAGTGTGTGACACACCTGACTCCCTCCCTTCACTGGTGTGTCAGTGTGTGACACACCTGACTCCCTTCACTGGTGTGTCAGTGTGTGACACACCTGACTCCTCCCTTCACTGGTGTGTCAGTGTGTGACACACCTGACTCCCTCCCTTCACTGGTGTGTCAGTGTGTGACACACCTGACTCCCTCCCTTCACTGGTGTGTCAGTGTGTGACACACCTGACTCCCTCCCTTCACTGGTGTGTCAGTGTGTGACACACCTGACTCCCTCCCTTCACTGGTGTGTCAGTGTGTGACACACCTGACTCCCTCCCTTCACTGGTGTGTCAGTGTGTGACACACCTGACTCCCTCCTTCACTGGTGTGTCAGTGTGTGACACACCTGACTCCCTCCCTTCACTGGTGTGTCAGTGTGTGACACACTCCTGTGATTACCCTCTCCCTTCACTGGTGTGTCAGTGTGTGACACACCTGACTCCTCCCTTCACTGGTGTGTAGTGTGTGACTGTGTGTGTGGTGTGTACACATCTGACTCCATTCCCCTGACCACACAACTGGTTAGTTCAGTGTTACAAACCTGTATTCTCTTATGTGGAAGCTGAGTGACAAACTTGCAATCTTAGGTTGCATGACACAGTGAGTTCTCCTTACACGGTGAAGGTGAGAGATGTCACTCGAACACACTGCATGGAGAAGAGATATCAGGCAAACCTGCTATCAGTTTGATGGTGGACTGCTGCAGGACACAGGTGCAGGAGACTGCTGCAGGACACAGGTGCAAGATGTCACGGTGCGAGACTGCTGCAGGACACAGGTGCAGGAGACTGCTGCAGGAACCTAGGCTGCAGGAACAGGTGCAGGAGACTGCTGCAGGACACAGGTGCAGGAGACTGCTGCAGGACACAGGTGCAGGAGACTGCTGCAGGAACTGATGCAGGACACTGCAGGACACAGGACAAGGTGCAGGAGACTGCTGCAGGACACAGGTGCAGGAGACGCTGGGACACAGGTGCAGGAGACTGCTGCAGGACACAGGTGCAGGAGACTAGACAGGTGCAGGAGACTGCTGCAGGACACGGTGCAGAGACCACAGGTGCTGGAGACTGCTGCAGGACACAGGTGCAGGAACGCAAAAGGTGCAGGAGACTGCTGCAGGACACAGGTGCAGGAGACTGCTGCAGGAGACTGCTGCAGGACACAGGTGCAGGAGACTGCTGCAGGACACAGGTGCAGGAGACTGCTGCAGGACACAGGTGCAGGAGACTGCTGCAGGACACAGGTGCAGGAGACTGCTGCAGGACACAGGTGCAGGAGACTGCTGCAGGACACAGGTGCAGGAGACTGCTGCAGGACACAGGTGCAGGAGACTGCTGCAGGACACAGGTGCAGGAGACTGCTGCAGGACACAGGTGCAGGAGACTGCTGCAGGACACAGGTGCAGGAGACTGCTGCAGGACACAGGTGCAGGAGACTGCTGCAGGACACAGGTGCAGGAGACTGCTGCAGGACACAGGTGCAGGAGACTGCTGCAGGAGACTGCTACAGGAGGCTGGTGCAGGATAGCATACTGAAGTCAGGCGAAAAATCCTGAAAACTTTGATAAAAATGTTTGCATGACTGTATGGAAATTTGTTATTTTTGTTATGCATATATATAATGAATTTACGTTAAGAAAGATTAGTTTTTGTCATTGAATGAACCGCACACACTATCTGTGCATGATATAATTCCACATAATATCTGTGCATGATATAATTGCACATAATATCTGTGCATGATATAATTGCACATAATATCTGTGCATGATATAATTGCACATAATATCTGTGCATGATATAATGCTTGTGTTATCAGGCAACACACTGGCTCTTTCCCTTCACCAGTTACTAGACAGAACACTGGCTCTTTCCCTTCACCAGTTACTAGACAGAACACTGGCTCTTTCCCTTCACCAGTTACTAGACAGAACACTGGCTCTTTCCCTTCACCAGTTACTAGACAGAACACTGGCTCTTTCCCTTCACCAGTTACTAGACAGAACACTGGCTCTTCCCTTCACCAGTTACTAGACAGAACACTGGCTCTTTCCCTTCACCAGTTACTAGACAGAACACTGGCTCTTTCCCTTCACCAGTTACTAGACAGAACACTGGGTCTTTCCCTTCACCAGTTACTAGACAGAACACTGGCTCTTTCCCTTCACCAGTTACTAGACAGAACACTGGCTCTTTCCCTTCACCAGTTACTAGACAGAACACTGGTCTTTCCCTTCACCAGTTACTAGACAGAACACGGGGTCTTTCCCCTTCACCAGTACTTTTAGGACAGAACACTGGGTCTTTCCCTTCACCAGTTACTAGACAGAACACTGGTCTTTCCCTTCACCAGTTACTAGACAGAACACTGGCTCTTTCCCTTCACCAGTTACTAGACAGAACACTGGGTCTTTCCCTTCACCAGTTACTAGACAGAACACTGGCTCTTTCCCTTCACCAGTTACTAGACAGAACACTGGCTCTTTCCCTTCACCAGTTACTAGACAGAACACTGGCTCTTTCCCTTCACCAGTTACTAGACAGAACACTGGCTCTTTCCCTTCACCAGTTACTAGACAGAACACTGGCTCTTTCCCTTCACCAGTTACTAGACAGAACACTGGTCTTTCCCTTCACCAGTTACTAGACAGAACACTGGCTCTTTCCCTTCACCAGTTACTAGACAGAACACTGCTTTCTTCACCAGTTACTAGACGAACACTGGCTCTTTCCCTTCACCAGTTACTAGACAGAACACTGGCTCTTTCCCTTCACCAGTTACTAGACAGAACACTGGCTCTTTCCTTCACCAGTTACTAGACAGAACACTGCTCTTTCCCTCACAGTTACTAGACAGAACACTGGCTCTTTCCCTTCACCAGTTACTAGACAGAACACTGGCTCTTTCCCTTCACCAGTTACTAGACAGAACACTGGCTCTTTCCCTTCACCAGTTACTAGACAGAACACTGGCTCTTTCCCTTCACCAGTTATAACACAAGCACGAATATGAGTGTTGTACTTGAGAGTGCAGTATAGGTGTGCAGCCTCACCACCTCTTTCCCCTCTCACTCGTCTTAGTCGGTCACGTCCAGACATTTGTGTTTACATGCTTTAAATATTCCAAACACCTGGAAGATGATAGTCACCAATGCTCTGTGAAACGTCATTATAAATTTGTAGCTCCTAATATATGTAAATAACAGAGTACTTCATTTAATCTAAGTAAAACTAGTCATGTCAACATAAACAGTATTTTCCGGCACATAAGACGCGCTTTTTTCCCCAAAAGTCTTTGAAAATCATCCTGCGTCTTATATGCTCAAGGTCAGGGTCAAGAGTAGGTTTTGGGTTACTGCCAACTGCTGTTTTATAAATGGACACTCACTTCTTTATAATAAAATTGCAAGACTCGTTATTATCGTGCGCCTTATATGCCGGAAAATACGATATTTAAAACCATAAATTACCCCAACTTCTCTTTTATTTAAACTAATTTAACTTATAAAAGAAACTTGTAGTTGTGTATTGATGAGAAATGACAAATATTAAGCATATAGTATATAAAACCATAAATAATGTCAGTTTAGCTTCTTGACAAACTCTTCTTAGATCTCAGCATCAACCTTGACACTTTCCTATATTACGTTGATCCTTAGTAACTACATTACCAGTGTATCACAATATTCTTTGGTAAGTTTTCAACATTATGGCCTGAAAAATTACCTAATTTTCTTTTTTTTAGTAACACTGGTTACTAGCAGTATACCTTGTAACACTAGTTAGCAGTGTACTTTGTAACACTGGTTACTAGCAGTGTACCTTGTAACACTGGTTACTAGCACTATACCTTGTAACACTGGTTACTAGCAGTGTACCTTGTAACACTGGTTACTAGCAGTGTACCTTGTAACACTGGTTACTAGCACTATACCTTGTAACACTGGTTACTAGCACTATACCTTGCAACACTGGTTACTAGCATTATACATTGCAACACTGGTTACTAGCATTATACCTTGCAACACTGGTTACTAGCAGTGTACCTTGCAACACTGGTTACTAGCAGTGTACCTTGTTACACTGGTTACTAGCAGTGTACCTTGTAACACTGGTTACTAGCAGTGTACCTTGTTACACTGGTTACTAGCAGTGTACCTTGTTACACTGGTTACTAGCAGTGTACCTTGTTACACTGGTTACTAGCAGTGTACCTTGTTACACTGGTTACTAGCAGTGTACCTTGTTACACTGGTTACTAGCAGTGTACCTTGTTACACTGGTTACTAGCAGTGTACCTTGTAACACTGGTTACTAGCAGTATACCTTGTTACACTGGTTACTAAGTGTACCTTGTAACACTGGTTACTAGCAGTGTACCTTGTAACACTGGTTACTAGCAGTGTACCTTGTTACACTGGTTACTAGCATTATACCTTGCAACACTGGTTACTAGCAGTGTACCTTGTTACACTGGTTACTAGCAGTGTACCTTGTTCACTGGTTACTAGCGTGTACTGTACACTGGTTATGCAGTGTACCTTGTTTACACTGTTACTAGCAGTTGCCTTTTACACTGTTATAGCAGTGTACCTTGTAACACTGGTTACTGCAGTATACTTGTTACACTGGTTACTAAGTGTACCTTGTACACTGGTTACAGTCAGTGTACCTTGTTACACTGGTTACTAGCAGTGTACCTTTTACACTGGTTACTAGAGTGTATCTTGTTACACTGGTTACTAGCAGTGTGCCTTGTTAACTGGTTACTAGCAGTGTACCTTGTTACACTGGTTACTAGCAGTGTACCTTGTTACACTGGTTACTAGCAGTGTACCTTGTTACACTGGTTACTAGCAGTGTACCTTGTTACACGGTTACTAGCAGTTACCTTGTTCTACTGGTTACTAGCAGTATACCTTGTTACACTCGTTACTACAGTGTGCCTTTGTTACACTGGTTACTACAGATGTACCTTGTTACACTAGGTTACTAGCATGTACTTGTGTACCTGGTCTAGCATGTACTTGTTACATGTTACTAGCATGTGTACCTTAGTTACACTGGTATAGCAGTGTACCTCGTTACACTTTACTACAGTTACCTTGTTACACTGGTACTAGCAGTTTACTGTTACACTGGTTACTAGCAGTGTACCTGTTACATGTTCTGCAGTGTTCTTCACGTCTCATGACCTTGTTACACTTTACCAGCATGTACTGTTACACTGGTTACTAGCAGTGTACCTTGTTACACTGGTACTAGCAGTGTACCTTTTAACACTGGTTACAGCAGTGTACCTTGTTACACTGGTTACCAGCATTACCTTGTTACACTGGTTACCAGCAGTGTTCCTTGTTACACTGGTTACCTAGCAGTGTTCCTTGTTACACTGGTTACTACAGTAGTCCTTGTTACACTGGTTACAGCAGTGTCCTTGTTACACTGGTTACCAGCAGTGTTCCTTTTACGTTCCTTACACTGGTTACCAGCAGTGTTCCTTGTTACACTGGTTACCAGCAGTTTCCTTGTACTAGTTACAGCAGTTTCTTTTACACTGGTTACCAGCATGTTCCTTGTTACACTGGTTACCAGCAGTGTACCTTGTTACACTGGTTACCAGCAGTGTACCTTGTTACACTGGTTACCAGCAGTTTCCCTGCTGGTACGTGTTCGTACACTGGTTACCAGCAGTGTTCCTTGTTACACTGGTTACCAGCAGTGTTCCTTGTTACACTGGTTACCAGCAGTGTTCCTTGTTACACTGGTTACCAGCAGTGTTCCTTGTTACACTGGTTACCAGCAGTGTTCCTTGTTACACTGGTTACCAGCAGTGTCCTTGTACACTGGTTACCAGCAGTGTTCCTTGTTACACTGGTTACAGCAGTGTCCTTGTACACTGGTTACAGCAGTGTTCCTTGTTACACTGGTTACCAGCAGTGTTCCTTGTTACACTGGTTACCAGCAGTGTTCCTTGTTACACTGGTTACCAGCAGTGTTCCTTGTTACACTGGTTACCAGCAGTGTTCCTTGTTACACTGGTTACCAGCAGTGTTCCTTGTTACACTGGTTACTAGCAGTGTACCTTGTTACACTGGTTACCAGCAGTTTTCCTTGTTACATGTTACCAGCAGTCTTGTTACACTGGTTACCAGCAGTGTCCTTGTTACACTGGTTACCAGCAGTGTTCCTTGTTACACTGGTTACAGCAGTGTACCTTGTTACACTGGTTACAGCAGTGTCCTTGCACTGGTTACAGCAGTGTCTTGTTACACTGGTTACAGCAGTGTCTTGTTACACTGGTTACAGCAGTGTTCCTTGTTACATGGTTACCAGCAGTGTCCTTGTTACACTGGTTACAGGTTTCCTTGTTACACTGTTACAGCAGTGTCCTTGTTACACTGGTTACAGCAGTGTCCTTGTTACACTGGTTACAGCAGTGTTCCTTGTACACTGGTTACAGCAGTGTCTTGTTACACTGGTTACAGCAGTGTCCTTGTTCACTGGTTACAGCAGTCCTTGTTCCTGGTTACAGCAGTGTTACCTTGTTACACTGGTTACAGCAGTGTCCTTGTTACACGTTACAGCAGTGTTCCTTGTTACACTGGTTACCAGCAGTGTCCTGTTACACTGGTTACAGCAGTGTTCCTTGTTACACTGGTTACAGCGTGTCCTTGTTACACTGGTTACCAGCAGTGTCCTTGTTACACTGGTTACAGCAGTGTCTTACACTGGTTACCAGCAGTGTCCTTGTTACACTGGTTACGCAGTGTCCTTGTTACACTGGTTACAGCAGTGTCCTTGTTACACGGTTACAGCAGTGTTCCTTGTTACACTGGTTACCAGCAGTTTTCCTTGTTACACTGGTTACTAGCAGTGTCCTTGTTACACTGGTTACTAGCAGTGTACCTTGTTACACTGTTACACACTGACAACGCTACCGTATGATGTACCTTGTACTCTGGTTACTCGATGTACCTTGTTACATCTGTGTACCGCGTGTTACCTTGTTCACTGTCAACTGCATTTGTTACTTGTTACATGAGTTACATGCTTAGTGATCCTTGTTACACTGTTACTGCCCTGTTCCTTTACTCTTACCCTCCTTGTTCCTCTTACCCTCTTGTTCCTTCACTCTTACCCTCCTTGTTCCTTCACTCTTACCTCCTTGTTCACACTCTTACCTCCTTGTTCCTTCACTCTTACCCTCCTTGTTCCTTCACTCTTACCCTCCTTGTTCCTTCACTCTTACCCTCCTTGTTCCTTCATCTTACCCTCCTTGTTCCTTCACTCTTACCCTCCTTGTTCCTTCCTCTTACCCTCCTTGTTCCTTCACTCTGCTCTCCCTTGTTCCTTCACTCTTTACCCTCCTTGTTCCTTCACTCTTACCTCCCTTGTTCCTTCACTCTTACCCTCCCTTGTTCCTTGTTCACTCTCTACCTCCTTGTTCCTTGTTCCTTCACTCTTCCTCCCTTGTTCCTTCACTCTTACCCTCCCTTGTTCCTTCACTCTTACCCTCCCTTGTTCCTTCACTCTTACCCTCCCTTGTTCCTTCACTCTTACCCTCCCTTGTTCCTTCACTCTTACCCTTCCTTGTTCCTTCACTCTTACCCTCCCTTGTTCCTTCACTCTTACCCTCCCTTGTTCCTTCATCTTACCCTCCTTGTTCCTTCACTCTTACCCTTCCTTGTTCCTTCACTCTTACCCTCCCTTGTTCCTTCACTCTTACCCTCCCTTGTTCCTTCACTCTTACCCTCCCTTGTTCCTTCACTCTTACCCTCCCTTGTTCCTTCACTCTTACCCTCCCTTGCTCCTTCCTCTTACCCTCCCTTGTTCCTTCCTCTTACCCTCCTTGTTCCTTCCTCTTACCTCCTTGTTCCTTCCTCTTACCCTCCCTTGTTCCTTCACTCTTACCCTCCCTTGTTCCTTCACTCTTACCCTCCCTTGTTCCTTCACTCTTACCCTCCCTTGTTCCTTCCTCTTACCCTCCCTTGTTCCTTCACTCTTACCCTCCCTTGTTCCTTCACTCTTACCCTCCCTTGTTCCTTCACTCTTACCCTCCCTTGTTCCTTCACTCTTACCCTCCCTTGTTCCTTCCTCTTACCCTCCCTTGTTCCTTCCTCTTACCCTCCCTTGTTCCTTCCTCTTACCCTCCCTTGTTCCTTCCTCTTACCCTCCCTTGTTCCTTCCTCTTACCCTCCCTTGTTCCTCTTACCCTCCCTTGTTCCTTCCTCGTACCCTCCCCTTCCTTTTTGCCACATGACTGGTACCATGTGTGTAGTGAGCTGGGACAGGTTAAGAGAAAGAACTAAGTCTTACACAAGATCCAAGTATCAGAGACATTATCATATATGCAAGCCCCGATGAAGTGACACACACACACACACACACCCCGATGGCACGGTGGCTAGCGCTCTTGCATCACGCACAAGGCACGGTTCAATCCAGCACACGAAACATTCAAGTGTTTCATACACACACACACTACAACAACAGGCCTAGTGTCAATAGACATGCCTAGACAAAATAACAACACACACACACACACACACACACACACACACACACACACACACACACACACACACACACACACACAAGCCCCGGTGGCCTAGTGGTAAAGCCTCCTTCACGCACGGAGGGCCCGGGTTCTATTCCCGACGGGGCGGAAACATTTCGAAGTGTTTCCTTACACACACACACACATACATACAACAGGCCTAGTGTCAAATCGACATGTGCCTAGGACAAAATGGTAACTAACACACATACACACACACACACTTGGTGTACACAACAATGAGAACTCGTAAATTGAAGCCAAATTCAAAATGATGCAGACTGACATTTGAAAGAATTCTCTCAGTGAAAGACGTAATATGTACGTACGTAGGTGCGTACGCAGTGAACGTTGTCAGGAGTGAGGGCGTGGTGAGGGGAAGGAGCGTGTTCCGAGTATCGGAGGGGTGTCCCCTCAGATTACATTAGCATATCACTCCACCTCCACCTGAGCCCCAGGGACTGTGAGGGGAGTGCGTGATGGAGTGAGGGGACGGCTGGAGCAGTGAGGGGGAGGGGAAACAGTGGCTGTGGGAGTTAGGGATAGTAGTGATGGGAATGTGGAAGGAAACATGGAAATAGAATAAGGGTGAGTTGAAACCATACCACGGGTGGGGTTTGAACCTTCGGTTAGAGTGTCTCAAAACTCCAGACCGTCGCGTTCGAACCCCACCCGTGGTATGGTTTGTTTGCAATCGTGTCATTACGATTTCGTGAGTCAAGGGAGAGTTGGTTTAAGAGCAAGGAGAGTAATGTGGGAAGAGAGGAGATAGAATGATGTAGTAAAGAAGATCAAGCAGGGAAGAAGAGAGGGAGGATAAGAGCGATAACCTGTATTACTAGTACTTATATAATGGGTCTTGGTCTCTCTCTCTCTCTCCCTCCCTCCCTCCTTCCTCCCTTCCCCCTCCCTCCCGCCGTTTCCCTTCCTCTCTTCACCCCTGTCTGTCCCTCCCTCTTCCCCTTCTCCGAGTCACCATGTGAGGGTCCAGGACCCAGGACCTGAGGGTTTTGATCCTTGGAATCATCCACAGGTAAACCACGGGTAATCTTCTTGTCATTTACTCTGAGAATTCCCTCCTTCGTCTTGAACCTTACTGTCTGCTGCTTTACTCTAGCCTGCCTTGTTACGGGGCTCTGCGCTCATTTATTTTGACTTAAACTCATATTTTTTTTGCCATTTCACAGTCGTCCGCTGCTTGTTTCACCCTTGCCTATTCGTTACTAGTTCTTGCTAAATTCCCTGTCTTTCTGTTGACTGTCTTAGAGCTCTGTATTTTTTCAATGCACTTTTGACTTCTTCTTCGCCTCTGTGTGTGTGGGGTTGAACCATGGGCTGTGTTTTGCTTTTCCAGTTAGCCTGTTAGGAATGTGTGACCTCCTGGTTCGTTTTTATTAAGTATTCAATCTGATTAATTTGCCATCTGTTCTCTTGCCTACATGGAATTCAGCTAAGAAACCCTTCATGCGCTTCCCTGGTTTCTCAGTTGTTGTTTCACTTCTCGCCAGTCCCACATCTACTCAGTATTCAGAGCTGAACACTGAGATTGTTGGCTCCTTGGGGTGCTTCATTTCTTCTTCATAAGAAGGGTCGTCACAGGGAGTGTTGGAGGGAGGGTGTGTAGGAGGGTTTATGTAGTGAGAGCGAGAGCATCCATCTTGTGTTTGAGCGTCTTACATAGGAGTGAGTGGAGATAAGTGGTTTTATAATTTGACACACTCTTGGTGTGAGAATAAGGTAACATTAATGAAGAGATTCATGGTGAAAACTGTTAGCTAGATTTAATTAAATCATGGATGTGTGAAGTACAGTGCCTGCACTCTGAAGGATCGGTGGGGTACTGCAGTTCAGTAGGTCGTTTCAATTGTTATATCTGAGGATTTTTGGCAAGACACCTATTGAATGAGTGGTGAAGTTTCTTTTGGGTCGCCTTATCTATGTAGGAGACAGCTAGTGTTAAAAAATCAATGTTAAATACTGCATAGTGTGGCTTGTTCATAGCTTCCTCTCATTCTTGCCGTGTTTGTCCGCTGGCACATTCAATTTTCCATCTCCATTATTTTAGTGAGAAGACAGACGAGACAGACAGACAGACAGACAGACAGACAGACAGACAGACAGACAGACAGAGACAGAGACAGACAGAGACAGAGACAGACAGACAGAGACAGAGAGACAGACACAGACAGAGACAGACACAGACAGAGACAGACAGACAGACACAGACACAGACACAGACACAGACACAGAGACAGACACAGACAGAGAGACAGACACAGACAGAGAGACAGACACAGACAGAGAGACAGACACAGACAGAGAGACAGACACAGACAGAGAGACAGACACAGACAGAGAGACAGACACAGACAGAGAGACAGACACAGACAGAGAGAAAGACAGAGAGACACAGACAGAGAGACACAGACAGAGAGCACAGACAGACAGACAGACGAGAGCACAGACAGAAGAGCACAGACAGAGAGACAGACAGACAGAGAGAGACACAGACAGAGAGAGAGACACAGACAGAGAGACAGACAGACAGAGAGACAGACAGAAGAGACACAGACAGAGAGACAGACAAGACAGAGAAGACACAGACAGAGAGACAGACACAGACAGAGACAGACACAGACAGAGGAGCACAGACGAGAGACACAGACAGAGAGAGAGACACAGACAGAGAGAGACAGACAGAGAGCCACAGAAGTAGAGAGAGAGACAGCACGACAGAGTGGTCACGCACAGAGACACACCAGACAGAGACGACACGACAGAGAGAGGACACGGGGAGCACTCAGAGAGAGAGCAGCACAGGAGGAGAGAGAGAGGAATGAGACAGGAGAGACACGGAGAGCCAGAGAGAGACACAAGAGAGAGACACACGAGAGAGAGACACAGAAGACAGAGGACACACGAGCAGAAGACACAGAGAGAACACAGCGAAGAAGACAGAGAGGACGACACAGAAGAGGATACACGAGGAGAGACACCAGAAGAGAGAGACAAGCACAGAGAGAGACACAGACAGAGAGAAACACAGACTAGAGAGGAGCACACAGACAGGAGAGACACCCAGAAGAGAGAACACAGACAGAGAGAACACAGACAGAGAGACAGCACAGACAAGAGCAAGACAGAGACAGACAGAGAGACACAGACAGAGAACACAGACAGAGACGAACAGACAGAGAGACAGACCAGAGAGAGCAGAGCAGAGACACAGACAGGAGACACAGACAGAGACAGACAGAGAGACAACAGACAGAGAGACACAGAGCCAGACAGAGAGACACAGACCAAGACAAGAGCAGACAGACACAGACAGAGAGAACAGAGCCAGACAGAGAGACACAGAGCCAGACAGAGAGCACAGAGCCAGACAGAGAGCCAGAGCACAGAGAGACACAGAGCCAGACAGAGAGACACAGAGCCAGACAGAGAGACACAGAGCCAGACAGAGAGACACAGAGCCAGACAGAGAGACACAGAGCCAGACAGAGAGACACAGAGCCAGACAGAGAGACACAGAGCCAGACGAGAACAGAGCAGACAGAGAGACACAGAGCCAGAAAGAGCACAGAGCCAGACAGAGAGACAGAGCCAGACAGAGAGACACAGAGCCAGACAGAGAGACCAGAGCAGACAGAGAGCACAGAGCCAGACAGACAGAGAGACAGACAGACACAGACAGAGCAGAGCACAGAGCACAGAGACAGAGACACACAGAGCACAGCAGACAGAGCCAGACACAGAGCAGACAGAGAGACACAGAGACGAGACAAGAGACAGACAGAGCAGCAGACAAGAGCAGACACAGAGCAGACAGAGACACAGAGCAGAGCAGACACAGAGACAGACAGACACAGAGCAGAGACACAGAGCAGACAGACAGAGACAGACAGACACAGAGACAGACAGACACAGAGACAGAGCACAGACACAGAGACAGACAGACAAGAGCACAGACAGACACAGAGACAGACAGACACAGAGACAGACAAGACAAGAGACAGACAGACACAGAGACAGACAGACACAGAGACAGACAGACACAGAGACAGACAGACACAGAGACAGACAGACACAGAGACAGACAGACACAGAGACAGACAGACACAGAGACAGACAGACACAGAGACAGACAGACACAGAGACAGACAGACACAGAGACAGACAGACACAGAGACAGACAGACACAGAGACAGACAGACACAGAGACAGACAGACACAGAGACAGACAGACACAGAGACAGACACAGAGACAGAGACACAGAGACAGACACAGAGACAGACAGACACAGAGACAGACAGACACAGAGACAGACACAGAGACAGACACAGAGACAGACACAGAGACAGACAGACACAGAGACAGACAGACACAGAGACAGACAGACACAGAGACAGACAGACACAGAGACAGACAGACACAGAGACAGACAGACACAGAGACAGACAGACACAGAGACAGACAGACACAGAGACAGACAGACACAGAGAAGACAGACACAGAGACAGACAGACACAGAGACAGACAGACACAGAGACAGACAGACACAGAGACAGAGACAGACACAGAGACAGAAAACACAGAGACAGACAAAAAGAGACAGACAGACACAGAGACAGACAGACACAGAGACAGACAGACACAGAGACAGACAGACACAGAGACAGACAGACACAGAGACAGACAGACACAGAGACAGACAGACACAGAGACAGAACAGGACAGACACGGGAGACAGACACAGAGACAGACACAGAGACAGACACAGAGACAGAAAAGAGCACAGAGACAGAGACAGACACAGAGACAGACAGACACAGAGACAGACAGCACAGAGCAGACACAGAGACAGACACAGAGACAGACACAGACACAGACAGACAGACACAGAGACAGACAGACAGACACAGAGACAGACAGACAGACACAGAGACAGACAGACACAGAGACAGACAGACACAGAGACAGACAGACACAGAGACAGACAGACACAGAGACAGACAGACACAGAGACAGACAGACACAGAGACAGACAGACACAGAGACACAGACACAGAGACAGACAGACACACAGACAGACAGACACACAGACAGACAGACACAAGACAGACAGACACACAGACAGACAGACACAAGACAGACAGACACACGAGACAGACAGACACAAGACAGACACAGACACACAGACAGACAGACACACAGACAGACAGACACAGAGACAGACAGACAGACACAGACACAGACACAGACAGACACAGACACAGACACAGACAGACACAGACAGACAGACAGACACAGAGACAGACAGACACAGAGACAGACAGACAGAGCACAGAAAGACAGACAGAGACAGAAAGTTTTCCAAATTTCTTTGTGTGTGGTTGAACTTACCACTGACAGTGGCTCTATGTTCTTGTTTCCTTTTTATGGTGATTTCTTCAATAAGAATATTGTTATCGTGTTCAAGGTGACACACACCTGTCCTAGTGTTTTGGTCTCGCTGCTGTCTTCCGTATTACTGTCACTCTTACCTCTAGTCCAAACCTATTACTGTTTCTGATATGTAGTCTTTAATACGGATGAGGCGATACCGATACTCTATAGGCCTTTACCGATACCGAATTATCAAAATTAGTCAATACCCGCCGATACCAATACAGTGAAATGATCCGATACTCGCCGATACTGACACTTCGTTTGTCTTTAATCTCTAGCCTCTTCATGTTTTATCTCTGAAATATTAATTTTACCCTGATTTATATTTATCATTGCTGCTCCTCGTAGTATGTGGTACTTCTCGGGGAATATCATTCTGGTCTTCCCTGTGTTTTGCCTGTATTGACAGTTATCACACTTATATCATTCACTCGCTCTTTTTAATACATTTTTTTGTTTTTGAGATTCCATTTTCATTTGTTTACTGCAATGAATCCTCTTTATGCTGTTTATTAACCGTGATGTTGGTTGTCTAGTGCTAGATCATTATCCTGGCAGTTGTTGCTTTGGTGGTCATGGTATAATGTATTAGCTGAGTGGGGTTCGAGGTGTCTCGTGAGCGAGGTGTTTTGAAGAGGTGGAGGCGTAAGTAGAAGCTAGTGAGTGTTATGGTGGGAACACTACTGGGAGTAATTATGTGAGGGCTGGGAGACAGGAAGGTGCTGGGAGACAAGACGGTGCTGGGAGACAGGAAGGTGCTGGGAGACAGGAAGGTGCTGCAGCACTGGGAGACGGGTTGTGGTTGGGCTGGAAATAGTAATGTTTCTGAGGTGAATTTTGTGTTCATTTGCGTGTGGAAGAATGGATACTTGTGATATGTGGACTTCTCTGAAGAAAGTTGGAGAAGTAGAGATAGGGTGGTTGGAATTGCTTGAAGAGTTTGAGAGTAGATTGGATATAGATGGGGGGAAGGTCTTGGTTAAAACGATAAAATGTTTGATTGGGGATGAGTAAAATCTGGTGGAGGGGGGAGGGTCTGAGTTTTTGGTGTATTTATAAATAAAGTTCAGAGTATGTATACAATGTGTTTTAGAGAGAAGAGGAGTTTGGGGGCTTGAGAGTGGGACGTGATTGCAGGGGCCGAGTCTTGGCTCCTGGCCCCACTTCTTTTGCTAGCCGCTACTGGGTTCACTCCTGACTTTGAAAGACTTATCATACCTCTTAAAGCTGTGTATGGATCCTGCCTTTATGCCTCTACCAATCCACTTCCCAAATCATTCCACTTCCTGACTAATCTAAGGCTAAATAAATACTTCCTAACACCCTAGCGACTCTTATGTTGTCAAATTCCGGCTGTGCCCTCGTGTTCCTGTTTCCCGCCTCTTGAACAGTGTATTCCTTTCCATCCTATCAAATCCTAATATCACCCCAGGTCTTTCTTTCCTCTAATGTCGTCAGGTTTAACGCCTTCAACCTCTCCTCATAGCAGATACCATTTAACTCTGAGACAATCCTTGTTGCTAACCTCTGCACTTTCTCCAGTTTCTCGACATGCTTGATCAGGTGTGGGTTCCACACTGGTGCTGCATACTCCAACATGGGCCTGACATATGTCGTATACAGTGTCGTGAACGACTCCTTATTTAGGTTCCTGAAAGCTAATCCTAGATTTACTGGACTAGTACGCTTTTTGCTACAATAATCATTTGATGGATATGCCCCTCAGGCGATTTACCCGTTACAATGCTCACCCGAGGTCCTCCTTCAGTGAGGTTTGCAGCCTTTGCAGCCCTCTCCTCCCCCCCGCCCCTGTACTCCGTCTATGGTCCTCTTTGCCTATCACCAATCTTCATAATTTAGCACTTACTGGTGTTGAATTTTAACAGCCACTTGTCATACCATATCTGCAACCTATCCGAGTCCATTTGAAGTGTTCCCTGGTTCTCACCTCTTTGTATTGGTGAACAGGGTTACCTCTGACTATCCCTTCCGTCATGTTGTTCACGTATACAAGAAATAGTACTGGGTCTAGTACCGATTCTTGTGGAACCTCACTCGTTACATGTGCCTATTCTAACATCTCTTCTCAGATACTCAGTAATTGTTTTGTTTGTGTTAAGCATTTCTTGATCCATTGTAGTTGCTGCCCAGTTATTCCTGCGTGCTCTAGCTGCTGTCCCAGTTTTGTGCGGAAGTGTCAAAAGGCTTTATTTATTACACTCCAAAAAATATGCAACGTACATTATCCATCTCTTTCTCTTCTACCTCTCTTCCGTAACTTGTCGCAGAACTCCACTAGGCTTATGTGACAGGAATTACCTCTAAATAATGCTAGTTGTTATTTATGAGCCCACTCCATTCTAGGTGCACCACCACTTTTCCAGTGATAATCTTTTCCATAAAATGCATGTCAGTGTCACTGGTCTGTAGTTAAACGATGCCTATCTGTTTCCCAGTTTTTAAACATTTGCTGTCTTCCACAACTCTGGCAGTTGCTCTGTGTCGATTGACTTGTTAGTGAGAAGGGTGACAACTGCAGATACGGTGGATGGAGGGGAGCTGGGGAGGGCAAGTCCAAGTATGCTGGTTATCTGTGACAGAATGGTAGGTGGAGGGTGTAGAATAATGGTGCTGGGATGGTGGTGGGGGACTGGTCCTGGCGGCTTGGCCGGGGAGTGATTTTATTGCTACTTGGGGAAATCCCCGTGGTGGGTTCCTTGTTGTGGTCAACTTTCCTTATTCTCCACTCCTCTTATTTCTGCCCTTCCCCAGTGTTTACTTTTTTGTCTAGAAACACTACCTGTCTCCCCTCAGTGTTTACTTCTTGTCTAGAAACACTACCTGTCTCCCCTCAGTGTTTACTGCTTGTATAGAAACACTTCCTACATTAACATATACTCGGAGTGCACTGGTGTTCCTGGCCTCGGCTGGTGTCACTGGTGTTCCTGGCCTCGGCTGGTGTCACTGGTGTTCCTGGCCTCGGCTGGTGTCACTGGTGTTCCTGGCCTCGGCTGGTGTCACTGGTGTTCCTGGCCTCGGCTGGTGTCACTGGTGTTCCTGGCCTCGGCTGGTGTCACTGGTGTTCCTGGCCTCGGCTGTGTCACTGGTGTTCCTGGCCTCGGCTGGTGTCACTGGTGTTCCTGGCCTCGGCTGGTGTCACTGGTGTTCCTGGCCTCGGCTGGTGTCACTGGTGTTCCTGGCCTCGGCTGTGTCACTGGTGTTCCTGGCCTCGGCTGGTGTCACTGGTGTTCCTGGCCTCGGCTGGGGTCACTGGTGTTCCTGGCCTCGGCTGGTGTCACTGGTGTTCCTGGCCTCGGCTTGTGTCACTGGTGTTCCTGGCCTCGGCTTGTCACTGGTGTTCCTGGCCTCGGCTTGTGTCACTGGTGTTCCTGGCCTCGGCTTGTGTCACTGGTGTTCCTGGCCTCGGCTTGTGTCACTGGTGTTCCTGGCCTCGGCTTGTGTCACTGGTGTTCCTGGCCTCGGCTTGTGTCACTGGTGTTCCTGGCCTCGGCTGGTGTCACTGGTGTTCCTGGCCTCGGCTGGTGTCACTGGTGTTCCTGGCCTCGGCTGGTGTCACTGGTGTTCCTGGCCTCGGCTGGTGTCACTGGTGTTCCTGGCCTCGGCTGGTGTCACTGGTGTTCCTGGCCTCGGCTGTGTCACTGGTGTTCCTGGCCTCGGCTTGTGTCACTGGTGTTCCTGGCCTCGGCTGGTGTCACTGGTGTTCCTGGCCTCGGCTTGTGTCACTGGTGTTCCTGGCCTCGGCTTGTGTCACTGGTGTTCCTGGCCTCGGCTTGTGTCACTGGTGTTCCTGGCCTCGGCTTGTGTCACTGGTGTTCCTGGCCTCGGCTTGTGTCACTGGTGTTCCTGGCCTCGGCTGGTGTCACTGGTGTTCCTGGCCTCGGCTGGTGTCACTGGTGTTCCTGGCCTCGGCTGGTGTCACTGGTGTTCCTGGTCTCGGCTGGTGTCACTGGTGTTCCTGGCCTCGGCTGGTGTCACTGGTGTTCCTGGCCTCGGCTGGTGTCACTGGTGTTCCTGGCCTCGGCTGGTGTCACTGGTGTTCCTGGCCTCGGCTGGTGTCACTGGTGTTCCTGGCCTCGGCTGGTGTCACTGGTGTTCCTGGCCTCGGCTGGTGTCACTGGTGTTCCTGGCCTCGGCTGGTGTCACTGGTGTTCCTGGCCTCGGCTGGTGTCACTGGTGTTCCTGGCCTCGGCTGGTGTCACTGGTGTTCCTGGCCTCGGCTGGTGTCACTGGTGTTCCTGGCCTCGGCTTGTGTCACTGGTGTTCCTGGCCTCGGCTTGTGTCACTGGTGTTCCTGGCCTCGGCTTGTGTCACTGGTGTTCCTGGCCTCGGCTTGTGTCACTGGTGTTCCTGGCCTCGGCTTGTGTCACTGGTGTTCCTGGCCTCGGCTTGTGTCACTGCTACTTAAACAGTACTCTCACTGGAAGCCTCTTGCTCCTCTCTTGGCTCAAGTGATGTTTTTCTCTCCTTTTTTCTTCGTTTTTTTCTTTTCCCCTCTTTCTCTTTCCCTCTTTCTCTCCGTGTTCCTCTCTTCCTATAACCAATAGTTTTAAGTTAGTCATGCAAGTTGTGGACGCTTGCTGGAGGTTGTTGATCCTGTGGTAACATCTTGATGTAATACACCGCCTCTTACTGCCTCACTATGTACTGCTATGTAGTTTTGGATTTTTAGCAGTCATCCAGGGAGATACTACCATCCTCTCGTTATCAGTCATCCAGGGAGATACTACCATCCTCTCGTTATCAGTCATCCAGGGAGATACTACCATCCTCTCGTTATCAGTCATCCAGGAGATACTACCATCCTCTCGTTATCAGTCATCCAGGGAGATACTACCATCCTCTCGTTATCAGTCATCCAGGGAGATACTACCATCCTCTAGTTATCAGTCATCCAGGGAGATACTACCATCCTCTCGTTATCAGTCATCCAGGGAGATACTACCATCCTCTCGTTATCAGTCATCCAGGGAGATACTACCATCCTCTCGTTATCAGTCATCCAGGGAGATACTACCATCCTCTCGTTATCAGTCATCCAGGGAGATACTACCATCCTCTAGTTATCAGTCATACAGGGAGATACTACCATCCTCTCGTTATCTGTCATCCAGGGAGATACTACCATCCTCTAGTTATCAGTCATCCAGGGAGATACTACCATCCTCTAGTTATCTGTCATCCAGGGAGATACTACCATCCTCTAGTTATCAGTCATCCAGGGAGATACTACCATCCTCTCGTTATCAGTCATCCAGGGAGATACTACCATCTTCTAGTTATCAGTCATCCAGGGAGATACTACCATCCTCTCGTTATCAGTCATCCAGGGAGATACTACCATCCTCTCGTTATCAGTCATCCAGGGAGATACTACCATCCTCTCGTTATCTGTCATCCAGGGAGATACTACCATCCTCTAGTTATCAGTCATCCAGGGAGATACTACCATCCTCTAGTTATCAGTCATCCAAGGAGATACTACCATCCTCTAGTTATCAGTCATCCAGGGAGATACTACCATCCTCTAGTTATCTGTCATCCAGGGAGATACTACCATCCTCTAGTTATCAGTCATCCAAGGAGATACTACCATCCTCTAGTTATCAGTCATCCAGGGAGATACTACCATCCTCTAGTTATCTGTCATCCAGGGAGATACTACCATCCTCTAGTTATCAGTCATCCAGGGAGATACTACCATCCTCTAGTTATCTGTCATCCAGGGAGATACTACCATCCTCTAGTTATCAGTCATCCAAGGAGATACTACCATCCTCTAGTTATCAGTCATCCAGAGAGATACTACCATCCTTTCGTTATCAGTCATCCAGGGAGATACTACCATCCTCTCGTTATCAGTCATCCAGGGAGATACTACCATCCTCTCGTTATCAGTTATCCAGGGAGATACTACCATCCTCTCGTTATCAGTTATCCAGGGAGATACTACCATCCTCTCGCTATCAGTCATCCAGGGAGATACTACCATCCTCTCGTTATCAGTTATCCAGGGAGATACTACCATCCTCTCGTTATCAGTCATCCAGGGAGATACTACCATCCTCTCGTTATCAGTTATCCAGGGAGATACTACCATCCTCTCGTTATCAGTTATCCAGGGAGATACTACCATCCTCTCGTTATCAGTTATCCAGGGAGATGCCATCCTCTCAATTGGGGGCGAACTGGAAACCTGTTTTTTTTTTCATTTTGGTAGGATTGTTCGTGTGTTGTTAGTCTCACGAACACGTAAGGGTTAAATTCGGTATAAACTTGTCTTTACTGCCGGCGGGGAAGTTGATTCCCAGAGGTACTGACAGGTATCTCGAGGATACCTGTTGTGTCAAGTTGTTGGGTTTTGTCTCGGTCAGCTGCTGGCAACTCAGTCTTCCAGAGCAACACTTCCACTCCATCACTTGTTTTCTTTGCTCCTCCTTCATTTCTTGCGTCATCTGGGGGAATGTCACATTTGTTATTGTTCCTGTTACTGTTATGTCTGTGATTGCTTCTCCCTTGATCTTTCTTAATATTCATATTTTAATAAGTCACCTGTGTGTTATGATGGCATCGATGGTAAGACCAGAGAATAACCAAGCGGCACTAGGTCTTTGTAAGACCTACCACTGTGTCCTCCTCCACTCACTCTCTCCTTGAGTATATTCTGCCTTTGTTACTCCCCAAAAATATTATACCGTATTTTATCAGTCACGTGCGCCCGTGTGGGGGATGTTGGGGGGATCTTAACACGAGTGTGCGTCTCTCTCTCTCTCATATATATAACTCTAGAATAACTTCATAGAATATTTATCTGAAGAATTCAACGTTTCGATGATAAATCCATCATCATCTTCAGAAGTGATATTCTGGAACATGACATAATGATATACAACATATTATATAATCGAAAATACAATGACATGTTAGCAAATGTGATTTTTTTGTAAAAATTGGATAAAGCAGTAAGGAGTTAAATGGTCCATGAATCAGGTAATTTCTCTATTAAGACAAAGGGAAACATTGACTACTAACAGCAAACTGAGCGGACAATAAGAGATTAAGCTGAATATTTCAGGGTAAATAAAGTCAATTGCAGAATATCACTTCGTTCAGGTTTAAATTGGTTTAACATGTAAGTTCTCTCAAATTCTTAAATCAAATGTGTTATGCACTGTAGCTAAAACTTTAGTCATCTGGACTAAGTGTATTGATTATGACATTCAACATTGAGCACAGACGTCCTACACGAGGACCCATAAATCTGAAATGCCCACCAATGTGAATGGGTGTACAGAAATTTATTAAAATTCAATATGTTGGTAACTAGGTTTTATTAATTTTGAACATTGCTTCCTAATATTAAAATGAAAAGTTAATTTTCGTATGGTATTTATGATTGTATTCTCGTTTTCTTGCTCTCATTTGAAAGGATGAAAGATATATTACATAAATAGAGATGATTTTGAATGGTTTACAGAATAAAGTATCTTGAAATTGAGCTCAAAGTAGCGAAAATGTTCGATTTTTGTTGATGTTCAAGAGTAAACAAATGTCACGCGTTCAATACACGTCAACTGGTGGGTCTAATATGCTTTCACAAATACGGTGATATTATTTATACCATTTTTTTTCAATAATGCAGTAGTCTGCTTAACAGTAAATCTATTTTTTGTGTGAATAAAAATTCAAAATGGAAAGCAAGTGTAATATAAGAGAGGCCCGAAGTGGGAGGAGCTATAGGAGAGAGAGGGAGGGGCCAGCAGAAGGAGCATTCAGTATCTGATGAGTCGTCTTTATAGCCGGATACTAGCGGTGGCGCGAATACAATGTTGTGTAATTACGCTAATATTAGTAATAAAGGCTATCTATTTATTACATTTATTCCAACTTGATATCAGAAACACGATATATAACCTAGAAGCACAATAAAGACGCCGAAATTAATAAAAGGCATATTATATGGAGAGGCGGAGGCGGTGTTTACATCAGGGTAAACACACTAACTAATTTTCTTTTTGGTTGACTGTTATCATTAATCTTCTTAGGCCCCATGGTGACTTATTTATACGAATAATATAAAAAAAATACGATGAAACACGAAATAGTTTACACAGTGAAGTTCAGCGGAGTTTTGGACTGAGCGACAGCTGAAGGGAGACTGACGCACATATTTTGGCAGGTCGTGTTTGGTCGAGTGCCGAGAAAACGGTCGACTACTGAGCGAGTATTTTACCGAACAAAGAGTTGAGTACGGAGCTGTTCGAGTACCGAGGTTCCACTCTAGATAGCTTCTGGCAGTGATAAGAGGTTTTTGTATGGGTGGTGATGCTGGGGTGTGGTGGGTGGTGGGGGTGTTATGGAAACGTCAGTGATGGTGGGCGAAAGAGTGGGGTGTGTGAGTGATGGTGGGCGAAAGAGTGGGGTGTGTGGGTGATGGTGGGGGAAAGAGTGGGGTGTGTGAGTGATGGTGGGGGAAAGAGCCAGTCATCACTCATAATATCAACACTACCACTGTCTCCAGTGATTATGTGAGTCTTCTATACGAATATATGATGGTTTACTGTTTCCCTTAGTATTTCTCTCAATGTACGATATGTTGGCCTCCTGCCTGGCTTCCTGCCTGACCTGCCAGTGGCTCCTGCCTTGCCTACCTGCCTGACCTGCCAGTGGCTCCTGCCTTGCCTACCTGCCTGACCTGCCAGGGGCTCCTGCCTGACCTGCCAGGGCCTCCTGCCTGACCTGCCAGGGCCTCCTGCCTGACCTGCCAGGGGCTCCTGCCTGACCTGCCAGGGGCTCCTGCCTGACCTGCCAGGGGCTCCTGCCTGACCTGCCAGGGGCTCCTGCCTGACCTGCCAGGGGCTCCTGCCTGACCTGCCAGGGGTTCCTGCCTGACCTGCCAGGGGCTCCTGCCTGGCTTCCTGCCTGACCTGCCAGGGCCTCCTGCCTGGCTTCCTGCCTGACCTGCCAGGGCCTCCTGCCTGGCTTCCTGCCTGACCTGCCAGGGCCTCCTGCCTGGCTTCCTGCCTGACCTGCCAGGGCCTCCTGCCTGGCTTCCTGCCTGACCTGCCAGGGCCTCCTGCCTGGCTTCCTGCCTGACCTGCCAGGGCCTCCTGCCTGGCTTCCTGCCTGACCTGCCAGGGCCTCCTGCCTGGCTTCCTGCCTGACCTGCCAGGGCCTCCTGCCTGGCTTCCTGCCTGACCTGCCAGGGCCTCCTGCCTGACCTGCCAGGGCCTCCTGCCTGGCTTCCTGCCTTGCCTACCTGCCTGACCTGCCAGGGCCTCCTGCTTGACCTACATACCTAACCTGCCAGGGCCTCCTGCCTGGCTTCCTGCCTAACCTACCTGCCTGACCTGCCAGTGCCTCCTGCCTGGCTTCCTGCCTTGCCTACCTGCTTGACCTGCCAGAGCCTCCTGCCTGGTTTCCTGCCTTGCCTCTGAGGCCTCCTTTCTGGCATCTTTGAAACTAGGAGGGGATGAGGAGGAAAGGAGTTGGAGAAAAGTAGAAAAAGCGGGGGGATAGGAAGAAGAAAAGGAAGAAAACGGTTGGGGAGAGGAAGGTGCTGGTGTGGAGGGTTGGGGAGAGGAAGGTGCTGGTGTGGAGGGGTGGGGAGAGGAAGGTGCTGGTGTGGAGGGGTGGGGTTGCCTGTAAAAAATGTTCATGACATGTGTCAGACAGGTACAGTGTGAACTCACCTAGTTGTGGTTGCAGGGGTCGAGTCACAGCTCCTGTGTGTGTGCGTATGTGTCTGTGCGCGCGCGTGCGGGAGTGTGAGAGAGAAGCTGTCAGGTGTGGGGGAGTGGACCGGTGTTGGGACATACGCTCAGGTGTGAACATGCTTGGACAGGTGGTGGCGAAGCTGGGACGCGTGTGTGTATACAGATGAGGGAATCATGCAGGTGTGTACCGGTGTGGGGAGGCCCAAGCAGGTGTGTACCGGTGCGGGGAGGCCCAAGCAGGTGTGTACCGGTGCGGGGAGGCCCAAGCAGGTGTGTACCGGTGCGGGGAGGCCCAAGCAGGTGTTAGGGGATGGTGTTAGACCTGGGCAGGTGTGAGGTTGAATACTGTGGCAGATGTTGTATGGGGGGCCTGGAAGACATTGGCAGGTGTGGGATAGGGCTGGAGGGGCAGGTGTGGGAAGGGGGCTGGAGGGGCAGGTGTGGGAGGGGGCTGCTGGGACAGGTGTGGGAGGGGGCTGGAGGGGCAGGTGTGGGAGGTAGCAGTACTAATAAAATATTCACCAGGAATTCATTGATCCACAGCACCTTCATACACCTCTAGCCAGCCGCCTCCTGCGTGGGCGGTGCCTGTGGGCGTGGGCGGTACCTGTGGGCGGTGCTGTGGGCGTGGCTACCACTGGTGAGACTGGGAAGGCCTAACTCCACCCACTAGGTGACGGGAGTGCCCTGGGAGGTGCCGGAAGTGCCAGGGGAAGGCAGGTGTACTGGCAGGCGCCAGGTGTTACTCCGTCACCTGGGTCACCTCACTTCTCACCTGAGTCTCCCCTCCCTCCCTACTACCGTCAGTCCTCCCCCACCTCAAGGGTCACCCGCTTCGACCTAACAGCCACCACCCTCCTCCCCAACAATCTCCCCAAGTCACTTCTCCCCCAGCAATCACTCTCCTCACCATCAATTACTCTCCTCCCCCAAAAACCACTTTCCTCTCCAGCAATCACTCCACTCTCCCCAACAATATAGCTCTCCCCCAATCGCTCTCCTCCACAACAGCCTCTTCCCAGCAATCACTCCCCAACAATAACTCCCCAATCGTTCTCCCCAACAACTACTTTCCTTCCCAAACAATGACTACTCCCCCCAGCTATTCTGTCCCAACCACTCTTCCCCTAACAACCATTCTCTTCCTCCAACACTCTCCTTCCTCAACAATCCTCCCAACAACCACTCTCCTCCCCCTCCCAACAACCACTCTCCTCCCCCTCCCAACAACCACTCTCCTCCCCCTCCCAACAACCACTCTCCTCCCCCTCCCAACAACCACTCTCCTAAAGCCTCCCTATTTCCCTTTCCTTCCCACACCGTCATCCCCCCTCCTCTCGCCCCCCCCCCACTTCTCCTCATCACCAGCCTTTGCATTTGTTGAACCTCACATGTGCAAGGTTATAAGATTTAAAGATGACACATCACACTCAGTCAAGCATGGGAGGAGAGACACTGGAAGTATGCGAGTGAAGGACCTGGGGGTAAATATAACACCGAGCATATCTCCAGAATTACACACAAACTATGTAACTTCAGCTTCATACACAAGCTTAGCAAACATCGGGATAGTATTCAGGGACCTGAACAAAAGCTCCTTCAGAAATTTGTTTGCTCCATACATCAGGCCAATCATTGAGTACGCGGCACCAGCATGGAGCCCACACCAGGTCAAGCACGTGAAAACGCTCGGACTAGTACCAGAAGTTTAAGAAACTGACCCTGACGACCTTCGCGGAGAGGACGACAAAGGAATACATAATTTTGACGTAAAAGAATATTTAAGAATTGGTAAGACAGATTTTTTTAATTAAGAGAACCAGGATCAAGGGGACACAAGTGGAAGCATAAGACAAAGGTGAGTCGTAGGGACGTAAGGATGTATTTCTTTAGTCTCAGAGGATGAGGCAGTGGTGGAGGTCACCCCAGTGCACAGCTTCAAGAGGAGATATGTTAAGGCCCAAGAGGCCAACCTCACCTCTCCTTCCCCGCTCAACCCCTGCTCAACCCCACCTCTCCCCCTGCTCAACCCCACCTCTCCCCCCGCACAACCCCACCTGTCCCCCGCTCAATCCCACCTCCCACCGCTCAACCCCACCTCTCCCCCAGCTCAACCCCTCTTCCCCACTCAACCCCACTTCTCCACTCAACCCCACCTGTTCCACGCTCAACCCCACCTCTCCTTTCTCGCCCATTGTGTACAGCCAGCAGAGGCGGCATGAAGGGATGGGGGCAAGGCAACACGGTGAGGGGGCAGAGGCAACACGCTTGAGGGGAGGGGAGAGGGGGCACTTGAGGGAGGGAGTGGCTAGCACTATAGGAGGTGGGGGAAGAGGCTGCACTGTGGGGAGAGGGTGGGGAAGGAGGTTGGCATTGGGGGAGGTTGGGGAAGGAGTTGGCACTGGGGAGGGGAAGAGGTGTGGCACTGTGGGTAGAGTGGAAAAGGTGTGGCACTGTCGGGAAGAAGGTGGGAAGGTAAGAAGTGTGGCACTGTGAGGAGAGAAAACGGTAGAGGAGCCTTACACTCTCTATACCAGGTGTCTTGACACACTCGGTATACCAGGTGTCTTGACACACTCGGTATACCAAGTGTCTTGACACACTCGGTATACCAGGTGTCTTGACACACTCGGTATACCAGGTGTCTTGACACACTCGGTATACCAGGTGTCTTGACACACTCGGTATACCAGTGTCTTGACACACTCGGTATACCAGTGTCTTGACACACTCGGTATACCGAGTGTCTTGACACACTCGGTATCCAGGTGTCTTGACACACTCGGTATACCAAGTGTCTTGACACACTCGGTATACCAGGTGTCTTGACACACTCGGTATACCAGGTGTCTTGACACACTCGGTATACCAGGTGTCTTGACACACTCGGTATACCAGGTGTCTTGACACACTCGGTATACCAGGTGTCTTGACACACTCGGTATACCAGGTGTCTTGACACACTCGGTATACCAGGTGTCTTGACACACTCGGTATACCAGTGTCTTGACACACTCGGTATACCGAGTGTCTTGACACACTCGGTATACCGAGTGTCTTGACACACTCGGTATACCGAGTGTCTTGACACACTCGGTATACCGAGTGTCTTGACACACTCGGTATACCGAGTGTCTTGACACACTCGGTATACCGAGTGCTTTGACACACTCGGTATACCAAGTGTCTTGAAAGCTGGGTCGTCGTGGGTAGCTCCCCAGGTAAGTTTAAAACGGCCGGGTCTGACCTGGCACCCTGACTCGGTTATTATTTATCATTTGGATATAAAGAGTTTTTTATAATTTGCTAAAAATACAGCGTTTAAAATACTGTTCTCTTACTGTATACGCTAATATTGTTCAGCATAATTCAAATATAAGTAAAGCATTAATGAATTGTAGATCAGTTGTGTTAATATTGAATTTGTACATATAAACTATAAACACTATAAACATGGAGAGTATTTCAATTATACAGCAGTTTGAAATAGATACATTACAAATTTCTAACCCACAAGTATATTTTTGTTAATATCTGCGCTTCTGTACACTTTTCTTGTTATCTGTCTGCAGTTTTATATCTGCCTTTCCTTTGTGATGACACCTTTATTACCACCACACACTGACCTTGTGTTGACACCTTCATTACCACCACACACTGACCTTGTGTTGACACCTTTATTACCACCAAACACTGACCTTGTGTTGACACCTTCATTACCACCACACACTGACCTTGTGTTGACACCTTCATTACCACCACACACTGACCTTGTGTTGACATCTTTATTACCACCACACACTGACCTTGTGTTGACACCTTCATTACCACCACACACTGACCTTGTGTTGACACCTTCATTACCACCACCACTGACCTTGTTTGACACCTTCATTACCACCACACACTGACCTTGTGTTGACACCTTATTACCACCACCACACTGACCTTGTGTTGACACCTTCATTACCACCACACACTGACCTTGTGTTGACACCTTTATTACCACCACACCACTGACCTTGTGTTGACAACTTCATTACCACACACACACTGACCTTGTGTTGACAACTTCATTACCACCACACACTGATCTTGTGTTGACAACTTCATTACCACCACACACACTGACCTTGTGTTGACACCTTCATTACCACCACACACTGACCTTGTGTTGACACCTTCATTACCACCACACACTGACCTTGTGTTGACACCTTCATTACCACCACACACTGACCTTGTGTTGACACCTTCATTACCACACACTCACTCACCTTGTGTTGACACCTTCATTACCACCACTCACTCACCTTGTGTTGACACCTTCATTACCACCACTCACTCACCTTGTGTTGACACCTTCATTACCACCACTCACTCACCTTGTGTTGACACCTTCATTACCACCACACACTCACCTTGTGTTGACACCTTCATTACCACCACTCACTCACCTTGTGTTGACACCTTCATTACCACCACTCACTCACCTTGTGTTGACACCTTCATTACCACCACACACTGACCTTGTGTTGACACCTTCATTACCACCACACACACTGACCTTGTGTTGACACCTTCATTACCACCACACACACTGACCTTGTGTTGACACCTTCATTACCACCACACACTGACCTTGTGTTGACACCTTCATTACCACCACACACTGACCTTGTGTTGACACCTTCATTACCACCACACACTGACCTTGTGTTGACACCTTTATTACCACCACACACACTTGACCTTGTGTTGACAACTTCATTACCACCACACACACTTGACCTTGTGTTGACAACTTCATTACCACCACACACACTGACCTTGTGTTGACAACTTCATTACCACCACACACACTGACCTTGTGTTGACACCTTCATTACCACCACTCACACTGACCTTGTGTTGACACCTTCATTACCACCACACTGACCTTGTGTTGACACCTTCATTACCACCACACACTGACCTTGTGTTGACACCTTCATTACCACTACACACTGACCTTGTGTTGACACCTTCATTACCACCACTCACTCACCTTGTGTTGACACCTTCATTACCACCACTCACCTTGTGTTGACACCTTCATTACCACCACTCACTCACCTTGTGTTGACACCTTCATTACCACCACTCACCTTGTGTTGACACCTTCATTACCACCACACAATGACCTTGTGTTGACACCTTCATTACCACCACTCACTCACCTTGTGTTGACACCTTCATTACCACCACTCACTCACCTTGTGTTGACACCTTCATTACCACCACTCACTCACCTTGTGTTGACACCTTCATTACCACCACACACTGACCTTGTGTTGACACCTTCATTACCACCACTCACTCACCTTGTGTTGACACCTTCATTACCACCACACACTCACCTTGTGTTGACACCTTCATTACCACCACACACTCACCTTGTGTTGACACCTTCATTACCACCACACACTCACCTTGTGTTGACACCTTCATTACCACCACTCACTCACCTTGTGTTGACACCTTCATTACCACCACACACTGACCTTGTGTTGACACCTTCATTACCACCACACACTGACCTTGTGTTGACACCTTCATTACCACCACACACTGACCTTGTGTTGACACCTTCATTACCACCACTCACTCACCTTGTGTTGACACCTTCATTACCACCACTCACCTTTTGTTGACACCTTCATTACCACCACACACTGACCTTGTGTTGACACCTTCATTACCACCACACACTGACCTTGTGTTGACACCTTCATTACCACCACTCACCCTGTGTTGACACCTTCATTACCACCACTCACTGCCTAACTGCTCCCTTCTTGACGCAGGATTTGTTTTATTGATTTAATTAACAAGTCTCAACATGAATGTTTTCACTCTGTGTTTTATCATAATTCCTGCGTCATGTCTCAGCATGCAGTGTGTATATTGTACAGTGCGCTTATTGTCACAACTAGTTTTAATTTGTATGGATTTACTTGGAATTTTAACTTTTATGTGACACGTCTTAACATGTTATATATGTATAGGGTAACAATATTGTTTTAATTATAATAGACACATCAATATTGATCTAACAAGACATACAGAGGAAATATTATGAGTATAGTACAGTATCCGGTATAGAAGACATCAGAGTACAATACAGAGTGTTCACTGTATTGCATTGCACACAAAAACATTTGATTTAACTTATGTTGTAATAAAAGTAATTTTGTCAATATATAAAAGTAAGTTAAAACAGTAATATACAACAGCATTATATTAAGTAAAAAAAAATACTTTTCTGAAAAAAGGGTTTTCTTAAACGTTATTTTTTTTACTAAAAAGTCTTGGAGGCTGGGTTAAAAAAATAACCCATCTTGAGACACCCGCTATAATAAAGAGTGGAAATCTGCGCACTTCCCACTCTTAAATACTTCATTGTTTTTCTCAGAAAGAATTGACTTTTTTTCCATTTATTTCTTTATAAGTTGGTGGACCGGTGGGCCCTGCAGACTAGAAATAAGTTATATATGGTTCAGCAGGGCGTGTGTTTACTTTTCTTCAGTAGGAATCGTCACTTTGAGATGACTCTGTCTACAGATGATGGGACACACACCCATAGCCACCTGTTGACAGTGCTTCTGTAACACCTCTGTGTAGTTTGTGACGTGCCGTTGACTGTTAATCATATGTTAACGTTTGCCCTCAGCTTAGGCCTTTCTGTCTTAATGATTTTATAATTTGCTGAGGTTTCTGTAGGGATCTCTGTGAACATTTAGGATAGTCAGTTGACTCTTTTTAATTGATTCTGATTATTTTAACTTGGTATAATAGTATTTGTGTTGAGTGTTCGTTGCTTTTACTGTTGATTATATCGTTCTTATGTGTGAAGGCTGAGTGACGTGTGAGGTCAAAGTGGTGCTTAAATGTTACAATTCTTTAAGACGTTGAAACTATTACTGTAGCTCCAGTAGGATAATGTTTAACGTTAATTCGGTCAAGCCATCACTGGAGGCCAGTAATACGTGTAATGTACAACTATCACTGGGGGCCAGTAATACGTTTAATGTTGTACAACTATCAGTGGGGGGCCAGTAATACGTTTAATGTACAACTATCACTGGGGGGCCAGTAATACGTTTAATGTACAACTATCACTGGGGGCCAGTAATACGTTTAATGTACAACTATCACTGGGGGGCCAGTAATACGTTTAATGTACAACTATCACTGGGGGCCAGTAATACGTTTAATGTACAACTATCACTGGGGGGCCAGTAATACGTTTAATGTTGTACAACTATCACTGGGTGGCCAGTAATACGTTTAATGTACAACTATCACTGGGGGGCCAGTAATACGTTTAATGTTGTACAACTATCAGTGGGGGCCAGTAATACGTTTAATGTACAACTATCACTGGGGGCCAGTAATACGTTTAATGTACAACTATCACTGGGGGGCCAGTAATACGTTTAATGTTGTACAACTATCACTGGGGGGCCAGTAATACGTTTAATGTACAACTATCACTGGGGGCCAGTAATACGTTTAATGTACAACTATCACTGGGGGCCAGTAATACGTTTAATGTACAACTATCACTGGGGGCCAGTAATACGTTTAATGTTGTACAACTATCACTGGGGGGCCAGTAATACGTTTAATGTTGTACAACTATCACTGGGGGCCAGTAATACGTTTAATGTTGTACAACTATCACTGGGGGCCAGTAATACGTTTAATGTTGTACAACTATCACTGGGGGGCCAGTAATACGTTTAATGTTGTACAACTATCACTGGGGGCCAGTAATACGTTTAATGTTGTACAACTATCACTGGGGGCCAGTAATACGTTTAATGTTGTACAACTATCACTGGGGGGGGGGCAGTAATACGTTTAATGTTGTTCAACTATCACTGGAGGTCCACACTAAACGTAACTATCAATTAAAACCTTACTTCATAGCTTCTGGAGATTATTATTTCATCCAAGATTTTCATTTAGAATTTAACGCCTGATTCGATCGGTTTCAAATTTCAACACGGGTTTCCTGCAACTAGGGAAAGGTTCGTGCAACTGTTGACACGCACAGGTGTCCTCTCGTTATTATATAGGTCAGTCGCGATTTATTGCTTCTTGTGATTACTTTAGAAAGCTTCTTCTGAACGGCTGTCTTTGTGTGGTAGTTTGTAACTTGTATGAAAATTCTCTCTTCTTAAAGAGTTATTCTTACACGAGTGTAAAAAATTGAAAAAATTTAAACACCTCGTGTATTTTCAAGAGTTCAGTGCCCTTAAATATCTCATGGTCGTACGACTTTATTGTAGAACCGGTCATGTGGTCGGGTATATATTTCCTTTTCTTCCTCGAAAGTTTTTTTTTTTTGTCCGTAACATGAAACGCCTCATCCGATCGGCTTACAAATTTCAACGCTGGTTGACTAAGGAAAAGGGTCATTGAAGT
Organism: Cherax destructor; assembly: GCA_009830355.1. NCBI lineage: Eukaryota > Metazoa > Arthropoda > Malacostraca > Decapoda > Parastacidae > Cherax > Cherax destructor. Next base: position 27,844 of record WNWK01005738.1, on the reverse strand, counting down.
ATTGGGGTGTTGTTGTAAAAGGAAGGTTCGCATGGGTTCCACGAGGTGTAAATTATAATTTGCCAATGTTATTGACCAGATTAGTTTCCGTACAATACCTGATCCGCTCCAAACCTTAAACACTGGTATTTCTTCCTTAAAGAAAAGTTTGGATTCATTATGGGCTGTGTTTGTACTTGTTTTGAAATTTGGAAAATTTAAATACTGACATCAATGCGATAATTTGTGAATGTCTTTTGTGATTGGCTTCAACTTGTTAATACTGATAACTTGAGAATACGATTTCTGAATGGCTTTAAACATAGTGATGCATTTTGTGATATTGCCCTGTGTACTTTAACTAGAGAACGCCTCTTCTGATCGGGTTTAAACTTAGAAGATTGGAATTGGTTTTGGACTGTGTGGGTGATAGTTTGCTATTTATATTAAAAGAATTGGAACATTTGTTTCCATGTGGTAGCTTTGTGAGTGCCTCTTTTGTTTGGTATCAAGTCTTCACTGTTGTGCTGAGCTGACTTAGTCACTGTCGTCAGTCCTGTCTTGAGTTTAGGCTGCGGCAACTGCTACTTAAGGGGCAGCTTCTAGTAGACCACTCCCTGTACAAATATTATCTTCATCTATTTAAATACTTTTCACCAAATGGCTTGACGAACACACCTGATTGTCTCACAAGAGCCAGTATGACACACAGCTTGACAGGTGGTAATCAGACCATTTAAAGGGACAGCTGCCATTAAAGCAGCACCAAGTGACATTGCTGCATGTCACAGACAGCCAAGCTTGACTGGAGACAGTCACCTCTGTAGTCCAGACCTGAGTGATAGCTGGGAGTCTAATCAGTGATCCTTGGAAATCAGACGACATTGAGATCAGAGTGACCGCTGGGATCGCAGCAGCGAGTCTCACATACCATTCGAGTCTTATAAAATACGAATATTTTAAATTCTAATAAATTCAAAAGCAGTTTTACCATTTTAATTCAAAAACTAATTAACTGTTGAAATTTAAAACAGTTCACCGTTGTCCTTCAACGGATAAACTTGAAAGATTGTTTTGAATTATCAGTTGGTTTAAAGCAATGAGCGGGCTTCATTATCTCTTATCTTGTGGATAATTTATATTTTCTTATCTTTATTGCCTCGTATGCCTTGTAAACATCCACGTCTGGAAAAGTATCAGAAACTTGTGGTTTGAAATTGATTTTATTTTAATATTTTGAAATGGTTTGCAATTGGCAAGGGTTTACTGCAGTGGTGTATTGGTTTACTGCAGTGGTGTATTGGTTTACTGCAGTGGTGTATTGGTTTACTGCAGTGGTGTATTGGTTTACTACAGTGGTGTCTTTGGGTTCTTGACCCTGGGGGTCGGTGCCTAGGGGTTCTTGACCCTGGGGGTCGGTGACGGTTTTTTTTTTACCCTGGGGGTCGGTGCCTCGGGTTCTTTACCCTGGGGTCGGGACAGCTGACACGGTGCATAGCCTTCACGAAACTGGCTTACAAGGGCAGGAAATTATTTGGATATGGTGGGGGAAGGGGGTGGAGAGGGGAGGGGTAGTCTTGAGGGTGAGGGGTGGTGGTTGGTTGTCTTGGAGTGAGGGTGGGAGGAAACTAGGGAAAGGTGGGATAGAGATAGAGGGTGTGGGGTGGGTGGTACATTGTACAGATAGCAGCGGAGTCCATACAGAGGATATTTGTTGAGAATTATGTACCGTGTAGATTAAGGACCTTTATGTATTTATTCATGTGTATTAGTCAAGGATAAAAAAAAAGCAGAAGGTTCTTTCCCCACCCTCCACTCCCTCCATCCAGTCACTACCTGCATGAAAACGGGGAAAAAAATATATACCAGAGTATATTGGGGAAAAATTGCATGGAATTTACTGGATGGATGGAAGTGGATGGAAGACATGGACTACAACCACCTCTACTAAATTAGTACTGTTACTATCTTAAACTACTGGTGGTACTCCACTCTCACTCACAGATCATAATCACCTACTACCACTTGTATTATTGATTTGATTACCTCGTTGTCAATTGATCATCGTGATGTTGCTCAAAGTGCATCAGGAATCTGTTCACTTCACATTATGCCAGTGTGTTATCTAGGTGACTCTCATACTTACAAAGTGCTTGTCCAGCTGGTTCTTGAACTGTTTTCGCTTTTGCATCTTCACCGGGTTCTTTATTCCATATTGCTGTAATTGGTTAGCAAAAAAATACTTTGCATACATTTGTATTGCATGTGTCTCACAGTTGGGAGGTGACGTTGAGGTTATGGGAGAGGGTATAGGATGGGGTGGGTGGGATGAGATATTGGGTGGTTTAGGTTGGATGGGGAGCCTTGGGTGTGGTGCTGGTGGGAGTGAGTTAGTGGGTGTGCGTGGGGGCAGGGTGAGGTGGATTAGTTTGCGAGGCGGAGTAAGTTAAGTGTGGCTGGAGTTAACCGTAGAGTTCTCCTCGCACTGTAGTGTCAGCAAGGGCTGTTCTGGGTACTCCACCTCCACTACACTCCAGTGTTACTCGTCACAGTGTACCTGCACACGCTCCGCTCTAGTGCACACACTCGCTAGCCTACCTCTCACCATTACAGAAGATTAAATGGTAAGAACGTGAACATTGTTGTGATAAAAAACATGTCTATGGGGATAACATGGCTATGGTGAGAACATGGCTATGGTGAGAACATGGCTATGGTGAGAACATAACATGCTTATGGTAAGAAATCCTGTAACCATATATTCATTGAAATGTTGATAGCGTTGTACAGTACACTCTTACATAATTTTGTAAATTTTCAGTGTGGTATATTCTTACATAGTGTTGTACATTTGTGCATAGTTTACAAAGATGATTTATTCATCCAAAGATAAATTTGTTTACTAATATGTGTAGATAAATTGCCAGTTTCTGACAATCATGTTCTAGTTAATACCAGTGTGTGTGTGTGTTTGTCTCCTCGTCAATACCAGCGGTGTAATGTTGCATATGTTAGAATCCTTTCCGTCAATACCAAAGGTGTAGTGTTGCATGTGTTAGTATCCTTCCCGTCAGTACCAGCGGTGTAGTGTTGCAGGTGTTAGCATCCTTCCCGTCAATACCAACGGTGTAGTGTTGCAGGTGTTAGCATCCTTCCCGTCAGTACCAGCGGTGTAGTGTTGCATGTGTTAGTATCCTTCCCGTCAATACCAACGGTGTAGTGTTGCATGTGTTAGTATCCTTCACGTCAATACCAAAGGTGTAGTGTTGCATGTGTTAGTATCCTTCACGTCAATACCAGCGGTGTAGTGTTGCAGGTGTTAGCATCCTTCCCGTCAATACCAACGGTGTAGTGTTGCAGGTGTTAGCATCCTTCCCGTCAATACAAACGGTGTAGTGTTGCAGGTGTTAGCATCCTTCCCGTCAATACAAACGGTGTAGTGTTGCATGTGTTAGTATCCTTCCCGTCAATACAAACGGTGTAGTGTTGCATGTGTTAGCATCCTTCCCGTCAATACCAACGGTGTAGTGTTGCAGGTGTTAGCATCCTTCCCGTCAATACAAACGGTGTAGTGTTGCATGTGTTAGTATCCTTCCCGTCAATACAAACGGTGTAGTGTTGCATGTGTTAGTTATTCCTTCACGTCATTTATACCAGCGGTGTAGTGTTGCAGGTGTTAGCATCCTTCCCGTCAGTACCAGCGGTGTAGTGTTGCAGGTGTTAGCATCCTTCCCGTCAATACCAACGGTGTAGTGTTGCATGTGTTAGTATCCTTCACGTCAATACCAAAGGTGCAGTGTGTGTCTGTGTGTTTGTGCACGTTTAATGCTCAGATGTGATAGTGGTGACCACATGTGCATCGCACACTGTTGTTTTATGTTGTACCAATTGTTGTACAGGTGATGCGCAGGTGTTTGTTTTCTACAGATACTACACAAGTGTTTTACAGATGTTAGATAAATACTAAGTGGGATTACAGCAGTTTACATTTGGAAATGGAATGCTTATGTAAATAATGACAGGGTAGAATAAATGCAACCTGGAAACCAGGAACACCTTTATTAACCTTCACGTTTCGCCCACTGCTGTCTTTTTTCAGTTCTCACTCTTGATAAAGCCTCTACGTGAACGAAACGTCGCCGTTAATGAAGGTTTCCTTTGCCTCCAGGTGGCATTCACTCTGCTTAATATATATTTATATATACCGAGTTACTCTTCAGAGGGATGTTGTAAAGGTGGTGGTGTAGGTGTTATACTGGTGTTAATTTGGTCTTCCTTACAGGTTCGGACGCTGTTCGTGAGTGGTCTGCCCATGGACGCCAAGCCCAGAGAACTGTACCTCCTCTTCAGAGCCTACGAGGTACGTACCATTCGCTTTGTTCAACTCGTCGTGTTCTACAATCTCTTGCTTTGTGGTGGTGTAAGATATCTTTATTAATGAGAATGAGATACCAGAAATATTAAATGTTCCCAAATTTGCCTGTAAATGGTAGGGATATAAATTCAGATATACTCCTGTTAACCCTGTTGGGACCTAGTTCCTAGGTCTTGTTGTGTATCCGTGTGTTCTTGCGCTACCACCCACACGATGGATATGAGGTGCACGGTACATTAGTAGCTACGTTGACAAAAATCTATAAATATGGTGGTGTGTGTCTTAATACGTTCTTCAGTGTTATTCATGTTCACTCTTGGTCTTCAGTGTTCTTCTGTTCACCTATGTACTTCAGTGTTATTCATATTATCATATTCTTTAGTATTGTCCACCTATGTTTACTCTTTTTTTCAGTTTTATTCTCAGTCTTTTTCTCAGATTTTGAGGGTTTTCTGTTGTGCTGTTGTATTGTCTGTACTGTTGATATTTACTGTGTTCTTCACAGTTATTCACTAACCTGTGTTCTTTGCTGGTGCTTTTACTGGTATGTTCCTTGTTGTGTTTATTCATTTATCTAGTTTTACAGGTTTCATAGTGTTCTGTTATTATATGTTGTTTGGAGTTATTTTTGATATGTTATGATCTTTATTGGTTCTAGTATCTTGGCCATTATTAAAATGTAACAGTTACATGTGTTCTTCGGTGACCATCATCCTCCCCACCTCCGCCGCCCCACACCTCCGCCGCCCCACACCTCCGCATGTTTGCTCTTCATTGTATGTTCATAGATTGGTTAAATAATTTACACTTCCCCATCCCAGTATTATTCAGTGTTCACCTCCGTTATAACAATGTGTTAATGTTCTTATGTTTCCTGTTCTTGCTCAAACACTTGTTGATTTGCGTGTTATGTTGGACATAAATGTGTTATTTTCAAGAGCATTGCATGTAGTGTTAGGTGTTAGTTGACCAGGTGTTAGGATCGTAAGAGATTTGTGCGTAGTGTTAACCTCAGGTTTACACCATGATCAAAAACAGTGTGTGGGGGTGGGTATGGGTGGGTGGGTTCCTTTAGGGGGTTCGATAGCAACAGAAAATGTGAGTGAGAAGCTTGCACATTTCAACAGAGGCCCTGCTGTGTGGGCCTCTGGCGTCCACTGGTCTGTGAGGGCCTCTGGTGTCCACTGGTCTGTGAGGACCTCTGGCGTCCAGTGGTCTGTGAGGGCCTCTAGCGTCCAGTGGTCTGTGAGGGCCTCTGGCGTCCAGTGGTCTGTGAGGGCCTCTGGCGTCCAGTGGTCTGTGAGGGCCTCTGGCGTCCAGTGGTCTGTGAGGGCCTCTGGCGTCCAGTGGTCTGTGAGGGCCTCTGGCGTCCAGTGGTCTGTGAGGGCCTCTGGCGTCCAGTGGTCTGTGAGGGCCTCTGGCGTCCAGTGGTCTGTGAGGGCCTCTGGCGTCCAGTGGTCTGTGAGAGCCTCTGGCGTCCACTGGTCTGTGAGGGCACCTGGCGTCCACCATTAGTACTAAAAGTACCACCACAGCAACACCAGCGATCAACAATTAGCCACTACTATTAACAACTCCACTAGAAACGGTGCCACCACAACCACTACTTGCAGTAGCACCACCACCATTGCTTGTGGCGGTGGCAGCAGCGCCACTACCACTGCTCACCACCAAAGGAATAGAGACGAGCAAAGAACTGATGGAAGAGCGAGGAAACGGAGAGAAGAGCGAGTAATGGCAAAATAATAGAATAGATGAGGTCAGGGGGAAAAGAGGGAACTTCAGGAAAAGAATTGGAGGAGAGGGGGAGAAAGTGAGCAGCAGGAGTGGGGAAAGGAATGGAGAAATGGAAACTGGTTGAACAGAAGGGAGAGGGGGGAGGGAGAGAGGGAAAGAAGGAAGGCGGGAGGAAGGGAGGGAAAGAAGGCGGGAGGAAGGGAGGGAAAGAAGGAAGGAGGGAGGGAGGGAAAGAAGGAAGGAGGGAGGGAGGGAAAGAAGGAAGGAGGGAGGGAGGGAAAGAAGGAAGGAGGGAGGGAGGGAAAGAAGGAAGGAGGGAGGGAGGGAAAGAAGGAAGGAGGGAGGGAGGGAAAGAAGGAAGGAGGGAGGAGGGAAAGAAGGAAGGAGGGAGGGAGGGAAAGAAGGAAGGAGGAGGGAAGAAGGAAGGGAGGAGGGAAAGAAGGAAGGAAGGAGGGAGGGAAAGAAGAAAGGAAGGAGGGAGGGAAAGAAGGAAAGAAGGAGGGAGGGAAAGAAAGAAGGAAGGAGGGAGGGAAAGAAAGAAGGAAGGAGGGAGGGAAAGAAAGAAGGAAGGAGGGAGGGAAAGAAAGAAGGAAGGAGGGAGGGAAAGAAAGAAGGAAGGAGGGAGGGAAAGAAAGAAGGAAGGAGGGAGGGAAAGAAAGAAGAGGAGGGAGGGAAAGAAAGAAGGAAGGAGGGAGGGAAAGAAAGAAGGAAGGAGGGAGGGAAAGAAAGAAAGAAGGAAGGAAGGAGGGAGGGAGGGAGAGAAGGAAGGAAGCTGGAGGAATAGCTGGAGTCTCGCTCATCCCGTCTTATCACGGCTTGTGGGGAATTCTCATCCAGGTAATGTTGGGCCACTCAACTAATTGTGTTTGCGGGGGCTAAGCTCCAGCTCCTGGTGCCGACTCAACATTTATTTGACTACTGAAGTTATTTTCTAAAGCCTTGAGTTCTCTCTTACCTACGTTAACCAGCATGTTATAGTGTGCCTGTCTTGCTAGCGTCTGACACCTCGCCACCATACAACATTATATTGTCCATGATCAGCTTGTTAGTCGTAGGCATCTCTCTTTCTCGTGGTACTATTTTATGTATGCTCAGCTCTCAGCCTCTCCTCGGAGCTCAGTAATGTTCAGCTCTCAGCTTCTCCTCGGAGCTCAGTAATGTTCAGCTCTCAGCCTCTCATCGGAGCTTAGTAATGTTCAACTCTCAGCCTCTCCTCGGAGCTCAGTATTGTTCAGCTCTCAGCTTCTCCTCAGAGCTCAGTAATGTTCAGCTCTCAGCTTCTCCTCGGAGCTCAGTAATGTTCAGCTCTCAGCCTCTCATCGGAGCTTAGTAATGTTCAACTCTCAGCCTCTCCTCGGAGCTCAGTAATGTTCAGCTCTCAGCCTCTCCTCAGAGCTCAGTAATGTTCAGCTCTCAGCCTCTCCTCGGAGCTCAGTAATGTTCAGCTCTCAGCCTCTCATCGGAGCTTAGTAATGTTCAACTCTCAGCCTCTCCTCGGAGCTCAGTAATGTTCAGCTCTCAGCCTCTCATCCGAGCTCAGTAATGTTCAGCTCTCAGCCTCTCATCGGAGCTTAGTAATGTTCAGCTCTCAGCCTCTCATCGGAGCTTAGTAATGTTCAACTCTCAGCCTCTCATCGGAGCTTAGTAATGTTCAGCTCTCAGCTTCTCCTCGGAGCTCAGTAATGTTCAGCTCTCAGCTTCTTCTCGGAGCTCAGTAATGTTCAGCTCTCAGCCTCTCATCGGAGCTTAGTAATGTTCAACTCTCAGCCTCTCATCGGAGCTCAGTAATGTTCAGCTCTCAGCCTCTCATTGGAGCTCAGTAATGTTCAGCTCTCAGCCTCTCATCGGAGCTCAGTAATGTTCAGCTCTCAGCCTCTCATCGGAGCTCAGTAATGTTCAGCTCTCAGCTTCTCCTCGGAGCTCAGTAATGTTCAACTCTCAGCTTCTCCTCGGAGCTCAGTAATGTTCAACTCTCAGCTTCTCGGAGCTTAGTAATGTTCAGCTCTCAGCTTCTCCTCGGAGCTCAGTAATGTTCAACTCTCAGCTTCTCCTCGGAGCTCAGTAATGTTCAACTCTCAGCTTCTCGGAGCTTAGTAATGTTCAGCTCTCAGCTTCTCGGAGCTTAGTAATGTTCAACTCTCAGCTTCTCGGAGCTCAGTAATGTTCAGCTCTCAACTTCTCCTCGGAGCTCAGTAATGTTCAACTCTCAGCTCCTCGGAGCTCAGTAATGTTCAACTCTCAGCTTCTCCTCGGAGCTCAGTAATGTTCAACTCTCAGCTTCTCCTCGGAGCTCAGTAATGTTCAGCTCTCAGCTTCTCCTCGGAGCTCAGTAATGTTCAGCTCTCAACTTCTCCTCGGAGCTCAGTAATGTTCAACTCTCAGCTTCTCCTCGGAGCTCAGTAATGTTCAACTCTCAGCTTCTCCTCGGAGCTCAGTAATGTTCAACTCTCAGCTTCTCCTCGGAGCTCAGTAATGTTCAACTCTCAGCTTCTCCTCGGAGCTCAGTAATGTTCAGCTCTCAGCTTCTCCTCGAAGCTCAGTAATGTTCAACTCTCAACTTCTCCTCGGAGCTCAGTAATGTTCAACTCTCAGCTTCTCGGAGCTCAGTAATGTTCAGCTCTCAACTTCTCCTCGGAGCTCAGTAATGTTCAACTCTCAGCTTCTCCTCGGAGCTCAGTAATGTTCAACTCTCAACTTCTCCTCGGAGCTCAGTAATGTTCAACTCTCAGCTTCTCCTCGGAGCTCAGTAATGTTCAGCTCTCAACTTCTCCTCGGAGCTCAGTAATGTTCAACTCTCAACTTCTCCTCGGAGCTCAGTAATGTTCAACTCTCAACTTCTTCTCGGAGCTCAGTAATGTTCAACTCTCAACTTCTCCTCGGAGCTCAGTAATGTTCAACTCTCAACTTCTTCTCGGAGCTTAGTAATGTTCAGCTCTCAGCTTTTCCTCGGAATTCACATTTTAGTTCAGACCAAATATTAGTGGATATTTATGTTGTTGTTGTTTATGCAGTGTTCATACTTGCGCTACATGCTTTACTCTTGTTATATATAGAGAGTATACAGCGTATTTAATTATTCCTTATTGGGGTTTGTGTAGGCAGTTGTTACATCAACACAACACGTGTGTGATGCCTCGCTCTTACCAGACTTGTGTGTACCTCTCTTACTCTCTTTAATATGACTAGATTTTTAATTGTTACTCTCCTAGGTAAGTCACTTTATCCGTCTATCGTAAGTACGTTAAGGGATGTTATACATGGAATCATCTTGTGCCGTAAGATAAATGGAACGTTACTGCGCCTCATTCTCAGTACTCGCTGATGTAAAATCACGTAGAAACGTCTGATTAAAATCATTTAAACTTATTTATAAAGATAAAGACAACAATTAACTATTTTAGTACTGATTTTACAGATTCTGCTTTCTCATATTTTGCGACCTCGCTTAAATTCATTGGCCACTCTTTAAACCCCCTCATGTCACCGCCTCGCTCACTGTCACCACCTCGCTCACTGTCACCGCCTCGCTCACTGTCACCGCCTCGCTCACTGTCACCGCCTCGCTCACTATCACCGCCTCGTTCACTATCACTGCCTCGTTCACTATCACTGCGTCTTGCTCTTGGATATTTCCTCATCCAGTAGAGAACATGACCTACCAACCCGGCCACTTTCATAACTTTGTAAAATTACTTTTTTTCCCATTAACCAAAGGCTTTCTGGCTGTGTAATATACAATCTCTCTCCCCCGTCCCCGCGTGGTACTCGTGTAGATTGTAACGTTGACTCTGCTTGCCCAGACACTCTGCTCCTAGACTTGTCACGACAGTGTTGTTGTTTATTTGGGTTGTTACTTAACCTAAATGAAGAAATGTATTTGGTTTGGAAATAGAGGGTGGGAATGATATAGGTTGTAAAATGAAGATAAATACATTACAGAGTCCAGCCTCTGCCAGGTGCAATTCAGAGTCCAGCCTCTGCCAGGTGCAATTCAGAGTCCAGCCTCTGCCAGGTGCAATTCAGAGTCCAGCCTCTGCCAGGTGCAATTCAGAGTCCAGCCTCTGCCAGGTGCAATTCAGAGTCCAGCCTCTGCCAGGTGCAATTCAGAGTCCAGCCTCTGCCAGGTGCAATTCAGAGTCCAGCCTCTGCCAGGTGCAATTCAGAGTCCAGCCTCTGCCAGGTGCAATTCAGAGTCCAGCCTCTGCCAGGTGCAATTCAGAGTCCAGCCTCTGCCAGGTGCAATTCAGAGTCCAGCCTCTGCCAGGTGCAATTCAGAGTCCAGCCTCTGCCAGGTGCAATTCAGAGTCCAGCCTCTGCCAGGTGCAATTCAGAGTCCAGCCTCTGCCAGGTGCAATTCAGAGTCCAGCCTCTGCCAGGTGCAATTCAGAGTCCAGCCTCTGCCAGGTGCAATTCAGAGTCCAGCCTCTGCCAGGTGCAATTCAGAGTCCAGCCTCTGCCAGGTGCAATTCAGAGTCCAGCCTCTGCCAGGTGCAATTCAGAGTCCAGCCTCTGCCAGGTGCAATTCAGAGTCCAGCCTCTGCCAGGTGCAATTCAGAGTCCAGCCTCTGCCAGGTGCAATTCAGAGTCCAGCCTCTGCCAGGTGCAATTCAGAGTCCAGCCTCTGCCAGGTGCAATTCAGAGTCCAGCCTCTGCCAGGTGCAATTCAGAGTCCAGCCTCTGCCAGGTGCAATTCAGAGTCCAGCCTCTGCCAGGTGCAATTCAGAGTCCAGCCTCTGCCAGGTGCAATTCAGAGTCCAGCCTCTGCCAGGTGCAATTCAGAGTCCAGCCTCTGCCAGGTGCAATTCAGAGTCCAGCCTCTGCCAGGTGCAATTCAGAGTCCAGCCTCTGCCAGGTGCAATTCAGAGTCCAGCCTCTGCCAGCACTGATCAAACTCACTCTCACGTATAATTATATTAGGTTTCTAAGGCTCGATTAATGATCTCTTAAACCCTTCTAAGTGTCTGAATTTGGACGACCTGTAACGCTCTGCTAGAAAGTTCGGCTGAAAAACGAAAGTAACTTAATTCGATTCCCGGGTTGGGCGAGATAAATGCGCAAAGTCTCCATATCGACGTTGTCCATGTTCACTTTGTAACTATGTATGTAGTATGTTGTTGATACAGGTTGTGTTTCACTCTTGTGGCTGTGTACTGTCTTCAGTGACTTGTATGATCATGACTTTAATGCTGCTTTACTTGTTACTAATTAGTGCCCATGGTGACCTGTTCCTAATTAGTGCCCATGGTGACCTGTTCCTAATTAGTGCCCATGGTGACCTGTTCCTAATTAGTGCCCATGGTGACCTGTTCCTCCTCAGTGCCCATGGTGACCTGTTCCTCCTCAGTGCCCATGGTGACCTGTTCCTCCTCAGTGCCCATGGTGACCTGTTCCTAATTAATGCCCATGGTGACCTGTTCCTAATTAGTGCCCATGGTGACCTGTTCCTCCTCAGTGCCCATGGTGACCTGTTCCTCCTCAGTGCCCATGGTGACCTGTTCCTAATTAATGCCCATGGTGACCTGTTCCTAATTAATGCCCATGGTGACAGCTAACATTGTTGTATGACATGTATGTGTGTTTCTTGTTCACTTCTTCCATGTTATCCAGATGTTCATGCAATGTTCTCTGCTTATTGAGTGATTCTTGCTCAGTAGTTACTGAACTACCACTGTGTTCAGTAGAGGGCAGGTCATGAGGGAGGGAAGGCAAGAGACAGGTCCATTAACGTAATATACAACTGCCGTATTACTGTATTCTTCTTTACGCTTGTACGTACAATTAATGTATGTGGTGTACACATGTAGCCAGATGTACATGTGTACGAATAACCACTTTACAGTGTACGCCAGGTCACATGTACGATAATTTCTAGACCTTGGTGGACCTTACTTTACCTTGGTGGACCTTACTTTAAATTGTGGACCTTACTTTACCTTGGTGGACCTTACTTTACCTTGTGGACCTTACTTTACCTTGGTGGACCTTACTTTACCTTGGTGGGATAGTGTGCACTGTAGTGGCTCCATCCAGCGATTATCTCATCTATAATTCATCATGGACAACCCACCACCACCACCATCACCACCACCATCACCACCACCATCACCACCACCACCACCTCGTCGTCGTCCTCCTCTTCTTCCTCCTCCTCCTTCGTCGTCATCTTTATTTATAGCTTGCTTCTGCTGACCGCAGTCTGGCTGCTCTAACGACCACTACGTAACATGCGCAAGTTCGCTGGCTCTCTCTCTCTCTCTACTCTGGCTGTGTGACTGACATATAACATAGATTGAACAAGTAAGGGGAGCCACTAGGTGGCAGCAGTGAGGTTAGGTTAGGTTGGTCAGGAAACAGGACAAGGGTTTTAGTCAGAGGATGACCCGCCATTTGAGCTTTTAGTCATCTGACCGAGGCCTTCCGCTGGCTTACCCGTCCATCCCTGTAAAAATTATGGCCATAGTTATAACCATTTAGTGTGAGCAGTGAGGTGGTAGTGAGTTTTGAGGATGTACTCTGGTAATTCACACTTGAGACAGAAGTGGGAGGAAGTAACAGAAAATGGGACGTTTTCTGAGAAGTGTAATGGTAAAGAGATGGAGGTAAGAGAATCTAAGTGGCAAGGGACAAAGTAAAGATAATAAGTAAGAGGGGAAAAACCATAAGAGGCCATGGCAGGAGCAGGATTGAAGAGGCGGCAAGGGGAGGTGCAAGAGGCCTGGATATGCAACAGATCAGCCTGCAGTGAAAGAAGCAAATAAACAGGAGAACCAGAAGCTAATTTGCAAAAATAAAAAATGGAAAGTGAAAAGATTGAGAGTTATAGAACATCAGAGGCCGAAACTGAATGAATATTACTGCGCACGCGCGCACGAGAATAAGATGAGTGTAATGTGCTCAGTATTAAGGCGGAGGGAGGGAAGGAAAGGAGGGAGGGAGGAAGGGAGGGAAGGAAGGACGGCGCAAAATGACAAGAGGCATATGGGAAGAGTTTGCTAAATAATTATAGGATTTCTTCTTACAAGAAAGTTGAGAGGTAGCGAGAGAAGAACTGTAATGAGACTAGACGAAGAAGCACTAGACAGCATCATCACAGCCAAAGGGATGATTCTCAGATACTGAAGAAGAGTGATGTAACAGTTGCTAAGGTAACAACGTCTTAATGTGTGCCGAGAGGAACAGAACCACGTTGCGAGCCAGAAGCAGAACTCTTCAAGCACACTCTCCAGTCTGAACAACTGCCAGGAACTTAGAAAAGGACACATATGATTGTCAGATATGAAAAGGAGTACAGACAAGAGACAATGAATTAATTTCCTTGGGATATTGTAAGGATCGCGATACTGATGCACTTACAAGTCTTGACTGAAAATCAACAGTGGTTTAGGGACGGAAGTTCCTCTCCCAGGAATTTACCAGAGTTCTATGAGTCACAAATATAAACCAAGAAAATCAGGGTTGAGTGGATACCATCTTTTTGGACTACAAGAAACATTTGATATAGTATCACTTAGCTAAAAATTGATAGAAAAAATTAAAGGAACAGTCAGAGTTAAGCTGAGTTCTTCTGAATGACAGAAAGCAGAGAGTAAGCGTAAGAAATGAGACGCTGGGAAGGAAGTAACAAATGGGGTTCCTCAAAGATCACGATTACTACCACAATTGTTCCTAATATGTTAATGAGCTACCACGGCGAATTTAGTCGAATGAGTCACTGCTGACGGTGTATAACTAATGGAAAAATAAGAAAAGGAGAGGACAGTGATAAACTGCAGAGACCTCAAGCAGACTGGAGATGTGGTCACATAAGTAGCTTCTCGAATTCAACCCAAGCAAATGTAAAGTCATACGATTTGGAGGAGAGGGCAGACCGGACACAGAGTACAACATATGTGGAGAGAAGCTACAGAGTAAATATGAGAGTAAATAATAATATAAAACACATCGCCAGAGTTACACACAAACCATACAACATCAACGGCTTATGCGTCATTAGCAAACCACAGAATAACATTCAGGAATATAAGCAAAGAATCCTTCAGAATTATATATATGACGTATGTTAAGCCAGTCATAGATTATGCAGCCACAGCACACGCAGAAGCTCGAAAAATGTCAGAAGATTTATGTCAAGCAGACTAGTACCACACCTGAGAGAAATGCACTATGAGGAAATGTTGAAGCGAACCTGACCACCTTAGAGGAGAGAAGAAGGGGACACGTGACAACATTATTTTAAGATGGATAGATAGGGCTGACAGGGAGAGACTGAATTAAAAGGACCTGGATCAATGGGACACTGTAGCTGAAAATGCAGATAAACTATAGGAATGTAAGGAAGTATTTCTTTAGTCTCAGGATGGTTGAAAATTGGAATGACTTGGACGTGGCAGTGGTGGAGACAAACTCAATACACAGCTTCAAGAGTAGATATGTTAAGGCCGAGGAGGCCAGAGGTCAGTGATGCCAATCACAGTACTCCAGGTGGCCGTGCCAGAAGCTGTGTCCTGACCCCTGCAAACACTAGCTCAGTGAATACATACATACACATATGAACAAGTGCGCGCGCACAAGCACGCTTCGCAGACTCAGTGGATCCCTTCCCCTTGTGACTCCGTCGCCAACTGCTGCGCCTCTACTCTGTCCCCAGTACACAAGACTGGCATTCTCATGCCCTATATTTGGATTAAACAAGGGCGTGTGGGCAAGAGCAAGAGTAAGAGCAAGAGTAAGAGCAAGAGTAAGAGCAAGAGTAAGAGCAAGAGTAAGAGCAAGAGTAAGAGCAAGAGTAAGAGTAAGAGCAAGAGTAAGGGACTGAACACCTATCAAGTCTAAGGGAAATAAAATAGATGTTCAGTCCCTTAAAATTACCCCCACTTCTTCCACTGTCTCCTGTATATAAATTAATTTTGTATTGACAAAAAACCTGCGAAACTTCTCGTCATTAAAGATACTTAGGTGTTGCACATGTGTAAGACAGGTGTTGCACATGTGTATGACTTAGGTGTTGCACATGTGTATGACTTAGGTGTTGCACATGTGTAAGACAGGTGTTGCACATGTGTATGACTTAGGTGTTGCACATGTGTAAGACAGGTGTTGCACATGTGTATGACTTAGGTGTTGCACATGTGTAAGACAGGTGTTGCACATGTGTATGACTTAGGTGTTGCACATGTGTAAGACTTAGGTGTTAATTACAGAGGAGGAGCCAGGTCACGTCTTATCAACTTGTCACTGTGTTACCAGTGACTTCCATCAGTTTAATAATAATTATCTCTGTTGTTGAGGCTGTTTACCAGGGGCAAGACAGGGTGGGGCAGTACTAGGGCAAGACAGGGTGGGGCAGTACTAGGGCAAGACAGGGTGGGGCAGTACTAGGGCAAGACAGGGTGGGGCAGTACTAGGGCAAGACAGGGTGGGGCAGTACTAGGGCAAGACAGGGTGGGGCAGTACTAGGGCAAGACAGGGTGGGGCAGTACTAGGGCAAGACAGGGTGGGGCAGTACTAGGGCAAGACAGGGTGGGGCAGTACTAGGGCAAGACAGGGTGGGGCAGTACTAGGGCAAGACAGGGTGGGGCAGTACTAGGGAAGACAGGGTGGGGCAGTACTAGGGCAAGACAGGGTGGGCAGTACTAGGGCAAGACAGGGTGGGCAGTACTAGGGCAAGACAGGGTGGGCAGACTAGAGGGGAGCAAGACAGGGTGGGGCAGTACTAGGGCAAGACAGGGTGGGCAGTACTGACAGGGGCACCAGGCAAGACAGGTGGGGCAGTACTGGGCAAGACAGGGTGGGGCAGTACTAGGGCAAGACAGGGTGGGGCAGTACTAGGGCAAGACAGGTGTGGGGCAGTACTAGGGCAAGACAGGGTGGGGCAGTACTAGGGCAAGACAGGGTGGGGCAGTACTAGGGCAAGACAGGGTGGGGCAGTACTAGGGAAGACAGGGGCAGTGAGGGCAGTACTAGGGCAAGACAGGGTGGAGGGCAGTACTAGGAGCAAGACAGGTGGGGCAGTACTAGGGCAAGACAGGGTGGGGCAGTACTAGGGCAAGACAGGGTGAGATAGGCACGTGCACTGGGCAAGACAGGGTGGGGCAGTACTAGGGCAAGACAGGGTGGGGCAGTACTAGGGCAAGACAGGGTGGGGCAGTACTAGGGCAAGACAGGGTGGGGCAGTACTAGGGCAAGACAGGGTGAGGGCAGTACTAGGGCAAGACAGGGTGGGGCAGTACTAGGGCAAGACAGGGTGGGGCAGTACTAGGGCAAGACAGGGTGGGGCAGTACTAGGGCAAGACAGGGTGGGGCAGTACTAGGGCAAGACAGGGTGGGGCAGTACTAGGGCAAGACAGGGTGGGGCAGTACTAGGGCAGGAGACAGGGTGGGGCAGTACTAGGGCAAGAACAGGGTGGGGCAGTACTAGGGCAAGACAGGGTGGGGCAGTAAGGGCAAGACAGGGTGGGGCAGTACTAGGGCAAGACAGGGTGGGCAGTACTAGGGCAAGACAGGGTGGGGGCAGTCTAGGGCAAGACAGGGTGGGCAGTGGGGCAAGACAGGGTGGGGCAGTACTGGGCAAGACAGGTGGGGCAGACTGGGCAAGACAGGGTGGGCAGACTAGGAGCAGGCAGGGTGGGGCAGACAGCAGGGCAAGACAGGGGGGCAGTACTAGGGCAAGACAGGGTGGGCAGTACTAGGGCAAGACAGGGTGGGGCAGTACTAGGGCAAGACAGGGTGGGGCAGTACTAGGGCAACAGACAGGGTGGGGCAGACTAGGGCAAGACAGGGTGGGGCAGCACAGGGCAAGACAGGGTGGGCAGACTGGGCAGACAGGTGGGGCAGACAGGGCAGACAGGGGGGGCAGTACTAGGGCAAGACAGGGTGGGGCAGACTAGGGCAAGACAGGGGGGGCAGTACAGGGCAAGACAGGGTGGGGCAGACTGGAGCAGGGCAGGGCAAGACAGGGTGGGGCAGATAGGGCAAGACAGGGTGGGGCAGTACTAGGGCAAGACAGGGTGGGGCAGTACTAGGGCAAGACAGGGTGGGGCAGACTAGGGCAAGACAGGGTGGGGCAGTACTAGAGCAAGACAGGGTGGGGCAGTATTAGGGCAAGACAGGGTGGGGCAGTACTAGGGCAAGACAGGATGGGGCAGTACTTGGGTAAGACAGGATGAGGCAGTACTAGAGCAAGACAGGGTGGGACAGTACTAGGGCAAGACAGGATGGGGCAGTACTAGAGCAAGACAGGGTGGGGCAGTACTAGGGCAAGACAGGATGAGGCAGTACTAGAGCAAGACAGGGTGGGGCAGTACTAGGCAAGACAGGGTGGGGCAGCACTAGGGCAAGACAGGATGGGCAGTACTAGGGCAAGACAGGGTGGGGCAGTACTAGGGCAAGACAGGGTGGGGCAGTACTAGGGCAAGACAGGGCGGGGCAGTACTAGTGCAAGGCAGGGCGGGGCAGTACTAGAGCAAGACAGGGGGGGCAGTACTAGGCAAGACAGGGGGGCAGTATTAGGGCAAGACAGGATGGGGCAGTACTAGGGCAAGACAGGGTGGGGCAGTACTAGAGCAAGACAGGGTGGGGCAGTACTAGGGCAAGACAGGGTGGGGCAGTACTAGGGCAAGACAGGGTGGGGCAGTACTAGGGCAAGACAGGGTGGGGCAGTACTAGGGCAAGACAGGGTGGGGCAGTACTAGGGCAAGACAGGGTGGGGCAGTACTAGGGCAAGACAGGGTGGGCAGACTAGGGCAAGCAGGGCGGGCAGTACTAGAGCAAGACAGGGCGGGCAGTACTAGGGCAAGACAGGGTGGGGCAGTACTAGGGCAAGACAGGGTGGGGCAGTACTAGGGCAAGACAGGATGGGGCAGTACTAGGGCAAGACAGGGTGGGGCAGTACTAGGGCAAGACAGGGTGGGACAGTACTAGGGCAAGACAGGGTGGGACAGTACTAGGGCAAGACAGGGTGGGACAGTACTAGGGCAAGACAGGGTGGGACAGTACTAGGGCAAGACAGGGTGGGGCAGTACTAGGGCAAGACAGGGTGGGGCAGTACTAGGGCAAGACAGGGTGGGGCAGTACTAGGGCAAGACAGGGTGGGGCAGTACTAGGGCAGCAGGGCGGGCAGACTAGGACAAGGCAGGGCGGGCACAGGACAGGCAGGGCAGGAGGCAGACTGGGCAGGCAGGCGGCAGTACTAGGGCAAGACAGGGCGGGGCAGTACTAGGACAAGGCAGGGCGGGGCAGTACTAGGGACAAGGCAGGGCGGGGCAGTACTGGGACAAGGCAGGGCGGGGCAGTACTGGGACAAGGCAGGGCGGGGCAGTACTGGGACAAGGCAGGGCGGGGCAGTACTGGGACAAGGCAGGGCGGGGCAGTACTGGGACAAGGCAGGGCGGGGCAGTACTGGGACAAGGCAGGGCGGGGCAGTACTGGGGCAAGACAGGGTGGGGCAGTACTGGGGAAAGGCAAGACGGGGCAGTACTAGGGCAAGGCAGGACGGGGCAGTACTAGGGCAAGGCAAGACGGGGCAGTACTAGGGCAAGGCAAGACGGGGCAGTACTAGGGCAAGGCAGGACGGAGCAGTACAAGTGTTAGTTTGGGTAGTTTGCCACTAATGCCATGGCATGCCAGTGACTCTCCTTGCATTACAGTTTTATAATTGTAACTACCAATACCAGTGTACACTTGTAACATACATCGAAATAAAAATATTATTATATTATAGTTGAGGGCTGTGGTAAGACAGTGAAGAGCATGACTGGACGGCTGGTCGGTCGTAGGTGTGGGAGGGGCCACGGTGGGTGTGGGCGAGCCCCGTATGGGTGTGAGCGAGCCTCGGGTGGGCGTGGGAAGATGCACCTGGTGAGACCCCTGGATGGCGTCCGCCCACCACTTGCCTTCCAATATTACTCCACCCTCCCACTGGTTATTACATGCCAGTATATATCCTGGTGGTGGTGGTGGGTAGTAGTGGGTAATAATATTAGGTTGTGGTGGTAGTAGGTAATGGTGGTGGTTGGAGATTGGTTGGTCGTGGCAACGGCGACGACTATCACCAGCACCAACTATTACTGCCACCACCACTACTACTGCTACCACCACTACTACTGCTACCACTACTACTGCTACCACTACTACTGCTACCACCACTACTACTGCTACCACTACTACTGCTACCACCACTACTACTGCTACCACTACTACTGCTACCACTACTACTGCTACCACCACTACCACTGCTACCACTACTACTGCTACCACCACTACTACTGCTACCACCACCACCACCACCAACTACCTGCAACAGCAACTCTGACCTTCACTCAAGTCAGCTCTTAGCTTAACTTTACTCTGTATGCTAATATTTCAACTATAATGCAACAAAATGCAACTCCAGCTAAATCCTCTATATTATTATCATTATTATTATTATTTCCGTTGCTAATATTATCCTTTTTTATTTTTACTTTATTTTCCGTTTTCCGTTTTCATTGTACCTTAACAGTGAATGACAGGCAGGCTGGCTGACAGCATGACAGAGAAGCAGGTAGGCAGCATGACAGGTTGGCATGCAGCTAACATTTCAGGCTGGCAACATGACAGGCATGAAGCATTGTAGGCATGGCAGGCAGGCAGGCAGGCAGGCAGGCAGGCAGGCAGGCAGGCAGGCAGGCACCCTGCCTGCCTGCAATAAAAAAGACTAGCACCTACCTACCTGCAGTGAGCCAGACTAGCACCTACCTACCTGCAGTGAGCCAGACTAGCACCTACCTAACTGCAGTGAGCCAGACTAGCACCTACCTAACTGCAGTGAGCCAGACTAGCAGCTACCTACCTGCAGTGAGCCAGACTAGCAGCTACCTACCTGCAGTGAGCCAGACTAGCAGCTACCTACCTGCAGTGAGCCAGACTAGCAGCTACCTACCTGCAGTGAGCCAGACTAGCAGCTACCTACCTGCAGTGAGCCAGACTAGCAGCTACCTACCTGCAGTGAGCCAGACTAGCAGCTACCTACCTGCAGTGAGCCAGACTAGCAGCTACCTACCTGCAGTGAGCCAGACTAGCAGCTACCTACCTGCAGTGAGCCAGACTAGCAGCTACCTACCTGCAGTGAGCCAGACTAGCAGCTACCTACCTGCAGTGAGCCAGACTAGCAGCTACCTACCTGCAGTGAGCCAGACTAGCAGCTACCTACCTGCAGTGAGCCAGACTAGCAGCTACCTACCTGCAGTGAGCCAGACTAGCAGCTACCTACCTGCAGTGAGCCAGACTAGCAGCTACCACCTGCAGTGAGCCAGACTAGCAGCTACCTACCTGCAGTGAGCCAGACTAGCAGCTACCTACCTGCAGTGAGCCAGACTAGCAGCTACCTACCTGCAGTGAGCCAGACTAGCAGCTACCTACCTGCAGTGAGCCAGACTAGCAGCTACCACCTGCAGTGAGCCAGACTAGCAGCTACCTACCTGCAGTGAGCCAGACTAGCAGCTACCTACCTGCAGTGAGCCAGACTAGCAGCTACCTACCTGCAGTGAGCCAGACTAGCAGCTACCTACCTGCAGTGAGCCAGACTAGCAGCTACCTACCTGCAGTGAGCCAGACTAGCAGCTACCTACCTGCAGTGAGCCAGACTAGCAGCTACCTACCTGCAGTGAGCCAGACTAGCAGCTACCTACCTGCAGTGAGCCAGACTAGCAGCTACCACCTGCAGTGAGCCAGACTAGCAGCTACCTACCTGCAGTGAGCCAGACTAGCACTACCTACCTGCAGTGAGCCAGACTAGCACCTACCTACCTGCAGTGAGCCAGACTAGCACCTACCTACCTGCAGTGAGCCAGACTAGCACCTACCTACCTGCAGTGAGCCAGACTAGCACCTACCTACCTGCAGTGAGCCAGACTAGCACCTACCTACCTGCAGTGAGCCAGACTAGCACCTACCTACCTGCAGTGAGCCAGACTAGCACCTACCTACCTACCTGCAGTGAGCCAGACTAGCACCTACCTACCTGCAGTGAGCCAGACTAGCAGCTACCTACCTGCAGTGAGCCAGACTAGCAGCTACCTACCTGCAGTGAGCCAGACTAGCAGCTACCTACCTGCAGTGAGCCAGACTAGCAGCTACCTACCTGCAGTGAGCCAGACTAGCAGCTACCTTCCTGCAGTGAGCCAGACTAGCAGCTACCTTCCTGCAGTGAGCCAGACTAGCAGCTACCTACCTGCAGTGAGCCAGACTAGCAGCTACCTTCCTGCAGTGAGCCAGACTAGCAGCTACCTACCTGCACTGAGCCAGACTAGCACCTACCTAAATGCAGTGAACATCCCACTGCCATCAATATTATTTACTCTCACAACTGTGCATTATGTGAGCAGTTGTGGCCGCTGTAACACTCATAAGTAATGACTGTAGTTTGACAGATAAAGTGGGCACAACTCCAGTTAAATATGACTGATTATTGAAATAGATGAGGGGGTAATGGAAAGAGGGTGTAGAGAGGGACAATTTAGAAGAGGGATAGAGGGGGGTTAGAACTTTGTATGGAAATTAACTCTTCACTTCAATTATTGTGTGTACCTGCCAGGTGCAAGGTGGTGAAGTTCATGATGGTACAGGGTATCATGGTACCATGGTATAGGGTGTCATGGTGGCGGGGTACAGGGTATGATAGTTGCATAATACAGGGGTATCATGGTGCCAGGGTACAGGGGGTATCATGGTGCCAGGGTACAGGGGGTATCGTGGTGCCAGGGTACAAGGGTATCATGGTGCCAGGGTACAGGGGGTATCATGGTGCCAGGGTACAAGGGTATCATGGTGCCAGGGTACAGGGGATATCATGGTGCCAGGGTACAAGGGTATCATGGTGCCAGGGCACAGGGGTATCATGATGCCAGGGCACAGGGGGTATCATGGTGCCAGGGCAAAGGGGGTATCATGGTGCCAGGGCAAAGGGGGTATCATGGTGCCAGGGTACAGATGGTATAATGGTGTCAGGGTACAGGGTATCATGGTGCCGAGGTACAGGGTATCATGGTGCCGAGGTACAGGGTATCATGGTGCCGAGGTACAGGATATCATGGTGCCGAGGTACAGGGTATCATGGTGCCGAGGTACAGGGTATCATGGTGCCGAGGTACAGGGTATCATGGTGCCGAGGTACAGGGTATCATGGTGCCGAGGTACAGGGTATCATGGTGCCGAGGTACAGGGTATCATGGTGCCGGGGTACAGGGTATCATGGTGCCGAGGTACAGGGTATCATGGTGCCGGGGTACAGGATATGGTGCCAGGGTAAAGGCTTTACTACCCCTCTCACTTGTGTACCCTCTGGTACTCTGTTGTCTTGATTGGGTTGTCATACCTACTTTTGCACGTGCTAGTGTTGACCATTGTGTCATATATACTGATCGATACAGAGTGAGAGTTATTTTAAAGGTAAAATTAAGGCAAGGTGTGATTAATTCTGATGTACACACACCTTGTTACTTGTGTTACATTTCTCTATCCGAGTGGATTCTTACTTTCGACTTTTCAAGATGTACAGAGTTAGTGTGCACCACATTCTTACCCTCACGCATTGTTTTCTCTGGCTGGCTGCCACTTGCACCTGCCATCTCCCTCTCTTAACAACTTCCTCGGCCAACTTTTATAAGAGTTTTTTTTTATTAACTAATACCGATGATTTAAACTTAGTGTGATAGTATTGGTGATGGTTCATGTTTTGTTAATTGAGTTACACCTTGGATGTTCACTCATGTTTATATTGTTTCTTTCATCACCCTTCTGCCTCCCATGTTTCGTCAGTGTCTGAGCATCGTTCCTACATTAACTTGTGTTTGGGCCTACGACGCTACTCTTGAGGTGAACTTTAGTTATCATGACACCAGAGATAAACTGTTTAGTTGGTAATTACAGGAGCAGACTTAGTCTTGTTAAGACGTGTTTTACAAACTTGTTGAAAGATGGTAACACCGCCTAGGCACTACCTCCTCCACACCTGTAATACTACACACCTCTGCCCACAAAGTAAACAATTAATAAAGATTCCCTAAAGCTAAAAGTTGTTATAAAGTCTTAAGGTGCTTTGTGTCTTCTTGTCTAGAGCAATAAGTCTTAATATTTTTGTTGTAGGCCTCACCCTTTTGTTTCTTGTACAACCTCAAAGGAACCTCTTGTTAACCTCTCCCCCTCCCTCCCCCCCCACACACACGAGAGGAGTGAGGCTGGAAGTCATCCCTGTAACATCCCACTCACTTAGCTGAAATATTATTTATATGGTGTCCCAGCCACCTTGCCCACTATGACCTGTACACCGAGATACAGATGTCAGTCTGACTCAACGCTCTCTCCCCCACCACCCTGAAACACCCCCCATACCACCCTGAAACACCCCCCACCATCCTGAAACACCCCCACAATACCCTGAAACACCCCCACCCACCACCACCCTGAAACACCACCACCCTGAAACCCCCACACCACCACCACCCTGAAACACCCCCACCTCCACCACCCTGAAACACCCCCACCTCCACCACCCTGAAACACCCCCACCACCACCCTGAAACCCCCACCACAACCACCCTGAAACACCCCCATCACCACCCTGAAACACGCCCCCACCACCCTGAAACACCCCCCACCACCCTGAAACCCCTCACCACCCTGAAACACTCCACACCACCCTGAAACACTCCCCACCATCCTAACACACTCCCCACCACCCAAACTCTCCCTCCACCCTAATACTCTCCTCCACCTCTTAACCATCACCCCAACTCCACCTCCCCCAGATTTCACAGCACCCCAAGTATCACCCCACCTCTACATCCCAAGTATCACCCCACCTCTACATCCCAAGTATCACCCCACCTCTACATCCCAAGTATCACCCACCCTACATCCCAGATCACCCACTCTACATCCCAAGTATCACCCACCTCTACATCCCAAGTATCACCCCACCTCTACATCCCAAGTATCACCCCACCTCTACATCCCAAGTATCACCCCACCTCTACATCCCAAGTATCACCCCACCTTCACCACACACCAACTATCACCACCACCACCACACACCCACTATCACACCACCACCACCACCACACACCCACTATCACACCACCACCACCACCCACTATCCACCACCCACACACCCACATCCACCACCACACACCCACTATCACACCACCACCACACACCCACTATCCCCCCCACCACCACCACACACCCACTATCACACCACCACCACACACCCACTATCACCACCACCACACACCCACTATCACACCACCACCACACACCCACTATCACACCACCACCACCACCACACACCCACTATCACACCACCACCACACACCCACTATCACACCACCACCACACACCCACTATCACACCACCACCACCACCACACACCCACTATCACACCACCACCACACACCCACTATCACACCACCACACACCCACTATCACCCACACACCACCCACTATCCACCACCACCACCACACACCCACTATCACACCACCACCACACACCCATTATCACACACCACCACACACCCACTATCACACCACCACCACCACACACCCACTATCACACCACCACCACCACACACCCACTATCACACCACCACCACCACACACCCACTATCACACCACCACCACACACCCACTATCACACCACCACCACACACCCACTATCACACCACCACCACCACACACCCACTATCACACCACCACCACCACACACCCACTATCACACCACCACCACCACACACCCACTATCACACCACCACCACCACACACCCACTATCACACCACCACCACCACCACACACCCATTATCACACCACCACCACCACACACCCACTATCACACCACCACCACCACACACCACTACCCACACCACCACCACCACACACCCACTATCACACCACCACCACCACCACACACCCATTATCACACCACCACCACCACCACACACCCATTATCACACCACCACCACCACACACCCACTATCACACCACCACCACCACACACCCACTATCACACCACCACCACCACACACCCACTATCACACCACCACCACCACACACCCACTATCACACCACCACCACCACACACCCACTATCACACCACCACCACCACACACCCACTATCACACCACCACCACCACACACCCACTATCACACCACCACCACACACCAACTATCACACCACCACCACCACACACCCACTATCACACCACCACCACACACCCACTATCACACCACCACCACCACACACCCACTATCACACCACCACCACCACACACCCACTATCACACCACCACCACCACACACCAACTATCACACCACCACCACCACACACCCACTATCACACCACCACCACCACACACCCACTATCACACCACCACCACCACACACCCACTATCACACCACCACCACACCACACACCCACTATCACACCACCACCACCACACACCCACTATCACACCACCACCACCACACACCCACTATCACACCACCACCACCACACACCCACTATCACACCACCACCACCACACACCCACTATCACACCACCACCACCACACACCCACTATCCACACCACCACCACACACCCACATCACACCACCACCACCACACACCCACTATCACACCACCACCACACACCCACTATCACACCACCACCACCACACACCCACTATCACACCACCACCACCACACCCACTATCACACCACCACCACACACCCACTATCACACCACCACCACCACACACCCACTATCACACCACCACCACACACCCACTATCACACCACCACCACCACAACCCACTATCACACCACCACCACACACCCACTATCACACCACCACCACCACACACCCACTATCACACCACCACCACACACCCACTATCACACCACCACCACCACACACCCACTATCACACCACCACCACACACCACAACTATCACAACCTTCAAAAAAAATTCGTAACTGTTGAGGTAAACAATGGCCGCTGTGTGTACCCAATGACCCGTGTGTGTGTGTGTGTGTGTGTGTGTGTGTGTGTGTGTGTGTGTGTGTGTGTGTACTCGCCTAGTTGTGGTTGCAGGGGTCGAGTCAAAGCTCCTGGCCCCGCCTCTTCACTGGTCGCTACTCGGTCACTACCAGCTCCATGAGCTTTATCATACCTCTCCTTAAAGCTATGTATGGATCCTGCCTCCACTACATCACTTCACAGACTATTCCATTTCTGACAACTGTGACTGAAGAAATACTTCCTAACATCCCTGTGGTTCATCTGTATCTTCAACTCCCAACTGTGACCCCTTGTTGCTGTGTCCCATCTCTGGAACATTCTGTCTGTCCACCTTGTCGATTCCTCTCAGGATTTTATATGTCGTTATCATATACCCTCTATCTCTCCTGTCTTCCAGTGTCGTCAGGTTGATTTCCCTTAACCTTTCCTCGTAGGACATACTTCTTAGCTCCGGGACTACACTTTCTCTAGTTTCCTTACATGCTTGGCTAGGTGAGGGTTCCAAACTGGCGCTGCATACTCCAATATGGGCCTAACGCACACTGTGTACAGGGTCCTGAATGACTCCTTATTAAGATGTCGGAATTCTGTTCTTAGGTTTGCCAGGCGCCCGTATGCTGCGCCTCAGATGTGCCCGGTGTTATACTCATCCCAAGATCCTTTTCCTTGAGTATGGTTTGTAGGCTCTGGCCCCCTAGACTGTAATCCGTCTGTGGTCTTCATTGCCCTTCCTCACTCTTCATGACATTGCACTTGGTGGGGTTGAACTCCAGGAGCCAGTTGCTGGACCAGGCTTGCAGCCTGTCAAGATTCCTCTGTAGTTCTGCCTGGTCCTCATCCGATTGAATTCTTCTCATCAACTTCACATCATCTGCAAACAGGGACACTTCGGAGTCTATTCCTTCCGTCATTTCGTTCACAAATACCAGAAACAGCACCGGTCCTAGGACTGATCCCTGTGGCATCCCGCTCGTTACAGGCGCCCACTCTGACACCTCGCCACGTACCATGACTCGCTGTTGTCTTCCTGACAGGTATTCCCTGAGCCATTGTAGTGCCTTCCCTGTTATCCCTGCCTGGTCCTCCAGCTTTTGCACTAATCTCTTGTGTGGAACTGTGTCAAATGCCTTCTTACAGTCCAAGAAAATGCAATCTACCCACCCCTCTCTTTGTCTTACTGCCGTCACCCTGTCATAGAACTCCAATAGGTTTGTGACGCAGGATTTCCCATCCCTGAAACCGTGCTGGCTGTCGTTGATAAGCTCATCCTTTTCTAGGTGCTCCACCACTCTTCTCCTGATAATCTTTACATGACTTTGTATACTATACATGTCAGTGACACTGGTCTGTAGTTTAGTGCTTCGTGTCTGTCTCCTTTTTCAAAAATTGGGACTACATTTGCTGTCTTCCATACTTCAAGTAGTCGCCCTGTTTCGATAGATGTGTTGAAGATTGTTGTTAGTGGTACACATAGCGCCTCTGCTCCCTCTCTCAGGACTCATCGCCTTTGAGGTATCTAGCTCGCTTAGCAGCCTCTTCACTTCCTCCTCGGTTGTATATATTGTGTCCAACACTTGATAGTGTACCCCACCTTTCCGCCTTTCTGGAGACCCTTCTGTCTCCTCTGTGAACACTTCTTTGAATCTCATGTTGAGCTCTTCACATATTTCGCGGTCATTTTTTGTGACCTCCCCTCCTTCCTTCCTCAGCCTGATTACCTG